>WAAG01071865.1:3353-23355 GCA_013390105.1 Tichodroma muraria
CACTCAGAAAAGCCATCCCCGCCCGATCTGCGTGATCTTTCGTGGCTCCGAGACGGCCCTGAGGAAATTCTCCCACCGACCCATGCTGCAGGAGAAGAAAACTCGAATTCCATCAGCCAGATATCAGCAACGTAGCTCACAGCTTGGCTCTGCGGTCTTTTTTTCCTTTTTTCCCCGGTCAGCCTGACTTGCTTCCCCCTCCCCCCCCCAGGCCCGACGGCCACGTGGGGGAAGGGGGAGCAGAGAACGTGCGGCAGGAGCTGTTACCTGAGCCTTTGCCGGAAACCAAGAGAGAGCTGATTCCCCGGGTTTGCATTTAAAAAAGGTGTATCGTAAAAGGCGTACCCACGCTTTCATTGGTTTTATCAAATGTCAGTAATACACATTGGCCAATCACGGCCAAACTACTACACTGAGCTAGATTTTTGCATTACAGCTGATGCATTAAAGTATCATACTTTTTTTTCTTTAATAATGGCTTTCTAATGGAACTGTTTAATGGTCTAATGTATATTGATACAGTGGTGTAATATTCAGTCAAGACTAATGAAGGACCTGTGTAAATAGAGTACCATAACCATTGCCTACAAGCAGGAACAATCTGCTGAGTAACTACCTGTACATGCATCCATGTCTTAATTTCTGTTCAAAGCTGTGACTAGCGGCACTAAATACCTGAGCTAATTCTAACTATGCAATTCTATTCTACTCTTTCACACCTCTATGGGTATTTTTGCTTTCCCATTGAGGATTTCCTGTTGTTTGTGGGAACTCAGGAAGAATTTTGTGTGTTAGTACTTTTTCCTTGGAAGAACAGTCAAATCAGTGGTGATCTTCAAATGAGTTCTGTTAATACATGTAGTTACGTGTAGCCAAAAGAGAGTATGTGAACTTTCTTTGTAGATGTCCTGTGACTTCATTCATGCTTCAGTGATTAATTGAAATGGATAATTCTTTTAGAAAGGTATGTTTTCCTTGTTAATCTACGTGCTAATCTGTGTTCCTCTGACAACTTAATAAGCGAGGGGGTTACGTTATGGTTGTAAACCAGACAAACCAAAACCAGACTGCTACCTAATGAAATGTCACTTTCATTTTTTTTCTTTCAGAATAGACAAGTTTGCATTATGTTCTTGCTTTGAAATGTAACATTAGTTGCACATCTGTCAGTATTTCTCTTCAATTAGGAGGAGTGTTTCGTAACTTCCTTTAATTACGAAGCAGCAAATATTCAGACTTATGAAACCAATTTGAATTCGGGAAACCTAGAGTACTGTATGAAGACATTCTCTTTTCTGTGCTTTTTTTTGGTTTTGTTTTGTTTTTGTTTGTAGTATGGGCTTGTTTCTGTGTTAGTACGTGGCTCATGAGGGATTTACAAAGGGGACTGCTGCCACGTTGTCTTGTGCGGTGGCTCTCAAAGAAAGTTGATTCCTGTCTGTTCTGCAAAAGAAAGCATAGATATACTGCAGAAAAACTTTTTGTTCTTTGGACCCTGAACTTTCTTGATAAAAACCACCTCAGCCCAGGATATTCCCTGCTGTGTTTGTTACTCCATTCACAATTTTATGGGGCTAGAAATGTGGGACGCAAATTATTAGCTTTTTTTTCTTTTTCATTCTGAGATATTCTTTGCTTGCCCTGAGTAGAGCTGAAGATCTAATTTAGTAGTCTTGAGCAGGAAGAGCTGTAAACCTGGTTTGCTGCCTTGGATTATAGACAGACTGCTATTCTCCTGCACCTCTTTGGGTTTAAAGAGTAACCTTGTCTGAATATGCTTCCCCTGAAGCACTAATGATGCTTTTTCTGTCATCAGGATCTCCTTGGTCAAAAATCTGGTAAAGTTCAGATTTACCTGCACTCATCAGATAAATGAGGCTGTTCCTGAAATGTGCTGCTAGCAAAAAGAACACTTTAGCTTTGACTGTATAGAAGTGAGAGGTCTTATGCACATTATTGGCACACATGATTAATTATGCCTATATATACATTTAGGACCAGGACCAGCAATACAACTTGTGCATCTGAACCCTTAGACTGAAATATTCTCTATAACTTGCAATAATAACTTGTTCCACTACAGTAAGCACTCACCATGACAATTGCTGCTGTAATAGACGAGCAGTACACAAGCAGTGCTTCGTTCATAGCAGCAGTTATCTTTTTTCCCCTACAGCATCAAATTAAATAGCAGTAAAGTGATCCCTCTATTACTGAGTCGTAACCTGATGAGCTAAATAGTAGTGTCATGTCTATTTTCAGAAGCTTTGTTGCTAAAAACAGATCTTTACTCTGTGGACTGCTTTAGCCTTTCCCAAAGTGACAGCATTTCATTAGAAATAGCTTGCTGGGCCTTCTTGCCCAGCTCTCCACTCCAGTGCCTGGTCCGTGAGAGCAGACAGCTGGGGGAGTTTGGTGTTTTGAAGGTTATGATCACAGCAATTTCGTAAGTGCATTATTTCAGTTCTGTTCTGGCTGTGCTGGGGACAGGTGCGGTCTGGTTCTGATTTCACTGTTCATAATTTCTTATCTGACCCGGTAGTTAATCAAGGGCATGAGAGAGGAACAAGGGAAAGTGGGAAAGGAACAGCCTGAGATGGACAGACAGCAAGAGTGTAATGCTGAGCTTCCGACTTCGCTCATCCAGGAGCTGGCAAATCTGCCTGTCATTCAGTGCTTCTCTGTGTACTGACACTGCCCTGTGCAAAATGGATTTCTGAGAGTTAACCATCGTGTTCTTCTTTTCCAAAGGGTCTTCTGTAGGATTTCATTTGCAGAGCACAGAGGGCAATATCTAGGGTAATTCCAGGGCTTAGTGACTGTGATCTTTTGTCAACTCTACTTGTGAGTGAAATTAAACTTGGTATGAGCACCCACAATCTGAGCTTGTGCAACACAATTCCTGGCCAATGAGTGAAAAATCATAAACCTGACAAGTATTTATGAGAGAGAAAAATGAGATGTCATATTATAACAGGAATATATTCATTAAATCTATCAATTTCACAGAAACCAAGAATTCCCTCTTCAGTAAAAGGCTTTGAGTAGGTTTATAAAGTCAGATATTCTTTTATGAGTTGTAACTTTTTTATGCTAAAACACAGTGTGTTTAAATTAAGGTCAGTATTTTCTAAGGAAACGAATGACAAAAAAGGCTGAGTTAATGCGATGTTACAGTAGCCACTATTTTTGGGAGGGTCTTGGCCAATGTCTGTGAATCATCTTATTGCAGCTGGAACCATACCTTGAAAAAACCTTAAAAAAGCAATAAGCCTGCCAGGTCTAAACCTTGAATGTCGGTGGTCTTATACTACTTCCCATCATCAGAGGATTTGATGCTGCAGGAGTATAGCAAAGACTTCAAAGAACAATTTCCAGTAGTCTTTCCCACATGAGCAAGATTGTTCCTGGAAGAACTCAGGGTGTGAACTCCACAAAGTCTTCTTGCCTGACTACTGGAGCACAAAGGTGTCTTTCCTGTCAGAATGAAGATAGATCCCCAAACCGAAAATCTGGACCTCTTCAGTTTCTTGAGGGCATTCACTTATGCAGTCAGGTTTTCAGGAGTAGTAGTCAGCGTACTGGTGATGTGAGTGACTGAATTGTATAAGTATGCAACGTAATTAAACTTCATATCAGTTCATAAGGTAAAACTAATTCCACTGCTACTAGCAGTATTTGCCAGCATTGAACTTCCAGCATAAAGTTTTCCAACAGAAGCCAAAGCTCTGGGTGAGACAAGCAACAGCAGCACATGATGGAATTGGCCAACTTGCTCCATGGGAAAGGGCCCTGGCTTGCTGAAGTTTCAAGTCACCTCATCAGCCTTTTGTGTAAACCTTTATAACTGGTAAGATTCAGATCATTTTGACAAAAGGGATGTAGTGCAAGAGGTGGCTAAGCAGTCTATGGGATCTAGTGTGCTGGTATGGGTGGACAGGTTAGGTATGGTGAAGGTGGGGGGGAAAAGACCAGAGCAGAAGCAAAGTTCAGCTGTATTTGTACCAGATGAATGTCACAAACCAATATCTAAGTATAACTGGGCTGGTGTTAGCAGGTTCATTGGCACCTGCTGCTGACAGAGAGGAGCTCTGTGCTGTTCCCAGCCCAGTGGGTGTTACATCTGTCCCACTCAGTTCTTCAGCCTCTTGTTTCTTTCCATATGATGTCAGCATGCTGTGGAGAAGCTGCTTATATGGTTTCTGTTGCCCAGGTTCCAGCTGCTATTGGTTAGAAAAACAGGATGTTTGGGGTTTCTTTAGTTTTATTTTATGTTTGCTTGGTTGGTGTTTTTGTTTGTTTAGTTTGAGATTTTTTTATTAGCACTTAAAACACCTTTTTGTATGAGTTAAGTAATGATTGTAATCCCTGTGCTAAGGTAATTTGCAGGGAGTTACTGCTCAGTTTTGCCACAACCATATTTCCAGATGCTACACAGATGCCAATTCTGTTATTCCGACACTCATTGTGGGTAACAATAAACTGTCCTGTATGGGATCTAAAATTGTGAAGGGTGGAAAAAGCATGGATAAAGACTGAAGAAAGATGGAGGCTTTTATTGCTTGAATCCCTCCACTACCTAATTTTCTTTAATAGAGAGTGAACAAGTACAGGTAGAGAAGCATCGAGTGGAAAGGTGCATGCAACCCTGTGTGATAATGCCGTGAATTCTAATGCATAAAAACCTATAAAAGATTAAAAAAATCATCTGGTACAGGGTGTGTGGGATTCATGTTAGACTCACAAAGTCCAGAGACATCTCTGATATTTAAAAAACACACATCTAAGCATATTTCATTTCTTGAGAGCAGCACAACTTACCTATTACACCTATGAACACTAGTTCCTAAATGTTTCTGTTTACAAATGACTGCTTTGACTTTATTGTAAACTTACCATTAGCACTAGATGTCCTTTCAGTAGAATTAATTCCATAGCATCATGAAGAAATATGAAGTCTAAAAAAGTATACAATCATATACGGCTGAGTAATTGTAGTTAAAGCCTCAAAAACCTATTTTTCAAAGAGGAATTTCAACTCTGTTGTCCAAGTAAATCAGGTTTTCACTTGAAAGTAATGAAACTTCCCTCTCAAGAGTTTTACGTTTAGCTGTAGCCTAAATGTAAAACTCTTGAGAGGGAAGTTATATTGTGTGAGAACTGACTTTAATAAATGTAAACCCGCACCAAACTATATCACTTTTGTTTATTTGCCCATGGGCCACATTTAGATTGATCTGTGGGAACTTTGGTGTTTCCTGTCACCCTATCACACGAAAAAAGACTGTGTGTCTTCAAAGGAAAACTGGACCTCAGTCCTCTGTGAGGTTGCATCTTGTAGTACTAGTCAGTCATCATCCTTATGTTGTGCAGAGATCAAAATAAGAAATCCTTAACCGTTCCTCCATTTCTGAACTTTTGAGTGCTTGCAGTAATACATTTTAATGTTCAACAAGGTTGCTGCTGGATAGTCAGAGGAGCGGTGACAAAGTCTATCACCACTTACAAATGTAACGATTAAGTTCAAAGCCTTGGGACAAGGCTGTTTGTTAGCAAAGACAGCTTGGAAACTGAGACAAAGCATTAACAATCAGGGAGTAAAGGGTGATGTGTTGTGACAGCTAGAGGCATTGTGCTAATAGCCTGGTAACCCAGCTGGAACAGCCGCTATTTGTATGTTTCTTTCTCTGTTATTCAGATTATTTCTTCCTGTGGTAAATGAGGGTTTACTTTGGATTCTTCCTGTTGTGCCCACGTAAATGAAAAAATAAAAGGTGAATAAATGGAATAAATGCTGTGTACAAGCAAAACACTTTCAGAGAGCTGCCTGGGTTTCTATTTACCTTGAGAGAATGACTTACTTGATTTAATATTTTAGGTCAATTTTAGCTTTTCAAAACTTTTGGGAGTTTAGTATTTTTTGTTTACCTGGTTATGGTGTCTGAATGACAACTCCTTTTGACCCACCCAGCACCACATTTGCTGATTCTCAGGCAGGGAAATCCCATGGAAGGGAGGAATGGTGTGCCTTAGCCAGCCACAGTCCAGGCAGTGAGGAACACAGGGTGCCCTAGGGACACGCTCAGCAAAGGTTGAATTACCTGCCAGAGCCTTGGGGGCATGTGTGGCAGAGGGCACTTTGCTGCTGCCCTGGAATGGAGCAGCACGCTCCTTTTTGTTGCACGCTGTTGACAGCAGGACACTGGATACCTGTCAGGAAAATGGATAGCCTTTTAGACAGCATGCTGCCGCTCCAAGTGCTGGCACAACACCTTCCCCCTTTCCCTCCCTCCTCCCTTTCTCTGTCAGCCTTCTGAGTGCTGAGCTTTAGTGCTCTTCAGGAGGTGCTGCATGACGTCCCGTGGTGGCTCAGGTGTTGATGTTTCTCCAGTCCAGGTTGATGTCCCAAATACAACAAGCAGGAGCAAGGTGGAGCACTAGCTTCTGGAATGCTGGGGTATGGGGAGGGCCCTGAGTGGGAATGCTGGCAGCCTGGCAGGGATTTGCTGTGAGCCTCTCCCTGGCCAGGCTGTGCATGTTGAAAACTGCCTGCTGTGAGCTCTGCTGCCCTGCCTGGCTCTCACTGCTGGGATGGGTGTGGATGGTGGGAGGCCTTCCTCTTTGCTAAGGTGGAAATTCTCGTCCCCAACACCTTTCTGCTACCTAGGTATTTCTGTCCTTTCCTCTTGTGATGCAGTGGACAAACTTCTAGGAAAAAAACACATCGAGGTTGTTTTTAGAAGTTGCCACTAATGCTCAGAGGTCTAAGGAGAAAAGAATTTAATTTCCCTTCATGCCAAGGCCTTGACATAAATGGTTGGGGTGGGCTTGTGCTGTAGCCGTTCTCTTTGTCAGAAAGAAGTCTAAAGCGCTGCAGTAGTGCCTTGACACAGCAAGATGACTTTAGACAAACTGTAGTTTAAAAATATGTCTATTTTTAGAGCAGTTCCTAGAAGACAAGCTCTGTCTGCCTTTCAGGCTGGTCAGGAGCTAAGGATTCTCTCTGTGTGCCAGAACTATTTTGGGGCAGATACAGGTGCATCAGTGAATTCGGGGAATGTGCAATAATCCAATTGGCTATCACCAAAAGGTGGCAGCGTCTACATCTGCTTTTCATTATAACCCATGCTGCTAGTTAAGCCAACTATCCCAGATTTAGGTGCATTGGGAGCAGGGCAGTAGCAATTGGTGCTGGATGAGTAACAACGGCAGTTCCATGTTTGCTTAGTCTTGATGTTTTGTTGGCCAACCCAAATGAGGATAAATAGGCAGACAAACAGATTAATGCTACTGATGGGCTCTGAGAAGCCATCCATGTCTATATTTCATCTCTTCATGGTGGCCCCAAGCTAATCCCTGGGTCAGGACACTTCCATGTCTGGGGATTCAAAGCCCTGGTCTGAGTGTGAGACTGCCCAGAAACAAGAGTGCTGGGAAGCATTGGCACTGGTCTTTTTACAGCAGGAAACGAGCAATGCAGGCTCAGCAGTGCTCAGTCACAAGATACAAAGAAAAATGCTTGAGTTAGGCTATGAAGAAAAACACAGCTCATGCATCCTGATGAAAATAATCTTCCCCTCTCTCCTAGAAATAACCTCTACACAGCAAAAATAAAAGCATCTGTACGTATTTATATTTTTGACTTTGCTAGTAAACCATTCTCCATGTGGTAAAATGGCCGATGATTGTCTTCAAATTTGGTCTCATTTTTAGTTATCATATGAAAGAAAGAAAATATTTAGCCAGCTTGAATGAATTCTTTTATCTTTCCTTAAAGGATAAATTTTTGTCAGAGTCCCTTAATGTTTTTCCTTCAGAGAAATATTCAGTAAGATTGCTCTGTTGCCCTTTTAATTTCCTTGTACCTTTTTCTGAACTGCTGTGTTGCCCCAAGGTAACATGTTAATTAAATTAGGATAAAAACTATGTTTCAGTGCAGAAAAAGAATTGGGTATGTTTGTTTGTTCTATGAAGGAATTTTCTTTTTTTGCTTTTTATCCTATAAGGCCCTTCTAAAGTGCAATGCCGACTGAAATCTTTGCAAACAACACTTTGCATGCTGGGGCCTGATGTTTTAGTGCTGTTAAAATCAATAGATTCAGTTGTGAAGGAGGAGAGCCAGATTTTGCTTTCAAAGTCTCTTCTAGCAGTTTACCTGCAGAGTAGTCCTGGTCCTGTGGGGTTAAAGCATCTCTGTCTCAAAGCATCAGCTGAAGTCAATGTTAATAGCATACTATGTGCTCAGAGACTGGCCTTTAGAATTTTATACATACACTCAGAGATTATTTTCAGTTTCTGAAGCTTATTTTCCTGTTATATAACAGCCTCTTGCTACAAATAAAGGCTATATCCATGCCCTGTAGACAAGAAATAAAATGTTGGTGGCAAGCAGCTGTAGAAAATAATACACTCCTTTGTGATTGCTCTTGTCGTATGCTTACAGAAGCAGTGAAAATTTTCAAAATGATGAATATTATATGTGGAATCCTAATGAAAATATTACAGACTTTGCCTCTGAGCACAGTGTTCCTAAGGTAAATACGTGAAAATAATGCATGTTGAGAAGGTTGTTGTCCTAGCCTTAGAGGTTCCCTGGACTTCCTCAACTGGTACCAAATCCATCCCTGGAACAATAGTTCCAGTGGTTTTTGGATAGTGGTTTTTTAATAATAATATTAATCAAATGAATCTTTGGGCCCACAGAAAAAGTTTTGAACAGTTTATAACTAAAATGAGACTCAAAAATATTTATGTATTGTAATCTATTTGTGGACTCTTCCTTAAGGAAAGGGATTATTTTTACTAAAGGTTCATGTAATACTTTCAGTTGTTTCTGCTTTTAAACAACCATTGTATTTCAATGTGTAATTTAAATAGGCTACTGTTTCCTTGTTTATACTTATCAAAACATGCCAGGTTTATGTCACAATATGTAACAGAAAACCAAAATATGTTTTTATATCAGAACTTATCCTTTTTGACAAAATTTGATGGAAAATGTTTCTGAGATCTTTGAAATATTTTATCTTCTGTTTCAACAGCCCACATGCATCACACACAATTTAGCTAATTTTGTATGTAATATTTATATGCATTGCAATTTTTCCCCATAAATAGAAATTAAGTCGTTGAATCAAGATTATATTAGAAAATGAGCAATTCAATATTAACATAAAAAGTGAAAGAGTTCATGTAAAGTCTTCAAACAAGGTTAGAATTTTTGTTCTGTTTTTTAGAGTTTCTCATCCTTATTTTAAAACATTTTCAAAAATAACAGTGGGAAAGAAGAATGCTCATAGTTGTTGTCTAATTTATTGGATCAAGATCTACAAGACTGCCAAAATTCTTGACATTTCTTATTAAGGACTTTGAAATTGTATCCCTGACTCCATTCTTAGAAGCTTTAAGAAATGTACCTAGAAATTTCCCTTTTCCTGAAGGAAATTAACAAACTTAATGCACCATGATAATAAATTCTGCAGGAATTGAACTTTCAAAGCCTCCCTGGCAATAGAGGTAGGCTACCTTTCCCATTGCCTCCCATTTTCAGTGGGAAAACCTCCTAAATTCCAAGCCCCCTAGTTTCAGCTATTTATATTCAGATGAAGAGTAGTGGAATACTTTTCAACTCCTTTGTTATCCACCCCTTTCCATCCTGGTCCACTATTTAGTGAAAAGTGTATACCTGTTTCTTAGGTCAGGAATCCTTGCTTTTCATTCATAACCTCTTCATAACGTGAAACGACTGCTTTAGACCCCAAGCTTATTTCTGAGTGATCTCTGCTTTTCCAAAACAAGTAAATGCTGAAAGCTCAAGGGGTAGAAAGGATTCCTTCTTACTCTAAGACCACTGCACTTCTCCTCCTATTACCTGATACCTGGTGATCACAGAAAGCATCTTGCCTACAACTCTGCAAGTAACCTTGCTTTGGGAGGAAGCATGGAGATGTTCCCAAGGCTCCCTACCTATATGCAAAACTGCACCTTTATGGAATATCTATAGGAATAAATGTGACTCAGCCTCACTTCCTTGATGAGTCTCTCCTTCACTTAGTCTCTGCTGTGATGCTTACAGTATCTTTCCTGTAGGTCTGATGGCAACCAAGGGTTCTGCAGCTCCTAGAGGTCCATCCAGTGCATCCTGGGTTCTCCTGCGTCTCTGTATGCATGATACAGGGAGTGTTATGGGGTTTATTTCTTATATTGGTGCCACCTGTGTCTGAGCTGCAATCAGAGGTGTCATTGAGGGCATTTTAAATCTCATTGGGTACATGACAGCGCAGCAATTGGCACTGTGGGAATGGTACAGGTTGCACCAGGCCACCCAGGATGCTGGGATTTCTTTCAAGGATTCGTTCGTCTTGTCTGTAGGGTCTGTAGGTCATTGTCTTAACTGGACCCACTATCCACATTAGGAAAGTTGTATTAATCTCCACATACTTTGCAGAATACCTTTCTAAGTATGTGGACACTTGGCTTCATTCAAGTATGCCTGGTGAATCATAGACTGTACTATGAAATTTTTTTGGAAGAACTGTCTGATTGCCAGCAATGAGACACTTCTCAGTCCCCAGTCTTTTTGGGAAGGAAAAGAGCAAAAAGACAAGCAATGCATCTGGAATGACATATTAAGTCTGAGTATTTTTGTTTATAGAAGTAAAAATGCCTCAGGCACAACCTTTATTTTTTGGAATTACAACTTGATTCTCAGTTATGAGACTCTGGAAAGACTCTTCCAAATGCTCTGAAACTGTATTCTGCACTTTGGAAAATACCCAGAGTGATACGGGAATATCCCAGAAACAACAGGCTAACATTCTCCAAAATATCACATTTTTAATTTTTCCATGATTTTTTAGCAGCCTCCAATACCTTAGTTTAAAAACCTTAAGACAGAAGTCTCTTTAATATTAATGGTAATAACATCATTAAAATAGAAAGCAACCTGACCTGATAGTTTCCATTTCTGTTAGAAATATAGCATTCTCAAGTAAATGTATTTGTATTTGCTTTATTAAGTCTGTAGAGAGTTGCTCCTGCACCGTCTGAGGGCATGAATGCAAGTATCCTGCCTCCAGAGAGCAGCTGAAAACCCCACCTGTTCAGGCAAGCACTGAAAGAAGATGACAGATTTCAGTGTGACTGGTTCGTGCAGATGCCCTCATGTATTTCTCCATTCATAGCCTACGCTCCGTCTTTTCCTGCCACGCAGCCAGGATCGGAGGGAGGTTGAGGTTGAGCCTTTCTGCCCTATTAACTTCGGCATGTTTGCTTTGCTTTTATCTCCCAGTCTCCTCTCCCCAGTAGCAACTGCCTTGCCCTCAGTCCGGAGGATGGCCCCATGACTCCTTTGTTTAACTGCTGTTATAAGCTGCTGCACAAATTGCTTGGCGGAGGGTGATTTGTAGTGACAAGACTTGAACCTTATCCCTGGAGATTCACCAGATACCTCTGCAATGCTCTGCATCTCTCAGGACGGGGAATAGGAAGCCCAGCTCCACTTCCAAGCCTGATCTTGCATCATTCCAGCTATTGCATAACAGTTTAGCTGAGATGCAATGGCATGTCCTTCTCTCTGTTCCGTTAATGTGGCTCTGCTTGCTCACAGGAGGTGAGCAGATCCCTCTCTCCCGTTATTTACGGATCAGTATGCACACAGTGACTTACACACGTCCTTTAAGAATTATAGTCATATCAGCAAAAGATAATCAGCAGTCAGATCAGCAAAAAGGATATATCTTTTGAGAAGTAGGTAATTTTTAAAAGAAGAATCTATGGGGTAAAAGTTATTCAGTGTATGCCTTAAAGTGTCACAGTAACTCACAGTTTACAAACATTGAGAAAATGGCAGAGGATTCCATTTAATCTTCTTTGCTTTCAAATTTCATGTTTTGTTTCTCTTTATTTCTTATTTTTTCACTGAATCTGTGATATGTGTCAATTTTCTGTGACACGCTTGTTGCTGTTTCCTAGCTTTGCCTGATTTTCATCTCACATTTTGAAACCTGATGAAGATTGCATGATCTGTTTTAGTCCTTTAACAATTGAAAGTTTTCTTTTAGTGATAATCTTGCTTTTATGTTTTTAAATTGTATCTGTTACCTCTTCCTCTTCCTTTAGTTCTATCTGTTCCTGCTAGAACTAAACCAATACCCTCCTCTTTCCCACCATGCCTTTTGGCCCCATAATCTCAGAGCTGATGCTTCCTTAGCTTCTCAAGCCTCTAAACAATAACAAAGCAAAATTATAGACCTCCTCTCCTTATTCATCTTTCTGCTGAAGAAATACTTAAATTCCAGGCAGAGGCATATGGGAGTGTGTGGAGTTGCATGGCAGTTTTTGGCCCATAGGCTGCAAAATTACCAAGCTTTTTCTACCAAAAAATTACCAAGTGTCTTTTCTACCGCTCTGAGGGTGGGTTTGCACCACTTAAAGGTGGCTGTGGGAAGAAGCAGATGGAAGTTCTGTAGCTGAATTTGGGATAAGGAGTTACCATGGGCAATACCCCATTATTGTTCATGACTAAATCCCAGAGATTGATTCAGCTTGGCCTAGTGGCCATGAGGTTACTTTCAGGTAAATGAATAAATGAACATCATTTCTTTTACATCCCTGGATTAACCTCCTCATATTTTACTGCTCTGATTATTTTGGTGCCAAGATCCAATGGATATTTAGGAAAATTGAAGATGCTGGTAATTTTCCTGCCTTGTGATTATGAAGTATGGGCAGAGCTGTGATAAGGTGATAAGGTAGGTGACAAAAAGGGGTGTTTTCATATTTTGTCTCCTTCATTTCAGCCTTCAGGAAAAGACTTTTGACTTTGACTTATCCAGGGAATGACCCACAGTTTCACAAGCCAGCTTTATGCTGTCAGAGTTCGTGGTAGGCTAGTGGCCTCAGGACTAAAAGTCCAAGAGAAATAAAACACCAATGGCTTTGAGTTCAATGGCTAAGAGATTCCCTTATAGACTTCAATGCTTTCTTTATACTTGTAAGAATATATGCAAATTTTAAGAATTATGAGAGTAAAGTAATTCAATTTACTTTGAAAAACATAGCTAGGGTTCCTGTACGTTTCGCTAGAGAAACTGAGCATCCAGCCATTTAACCACACTAATTGATGTATGTCTGAAGAAAGAGAGTCTGGCCTTGCACATGACCGGTATCTTACATATACTGCAAGAGTGTACTGGTTATTTATATTGCAGTAGTTTAGAAGACCCACCAAAAAATCATTGCCTTAAAGCACACAAAACTGAGAAACAGTTATTGCCTCAAGAAAAAAAAAAAGATTATTTTTTGTACAACTTCTGATTCTCTGATAAATTTGGAATACTGAAAAATTGTTGGTACAATGAATATATTGTTTCATTACATGCTATGTACAGATTTCCTTTAGCACCAAGGACATTAAGGATGTCACATTCATTATATTTTTAAAATGCATGTAGAATGTCTGCTGAAAAAGTTGGAAGTTTTTCTTTGTGTATTAAAAGTGTCACAAAATCACCAGCACAAAAGCACAGATGTTCTGTGGCTGACACACAGGCTTGGGAGTGCTTGTTTCTGCATCAAGATATTGTCTAACTAGATAAAACAGTTAACATTTTTTTGTCTGTCAGACATCTAAAGAGATGAATGACAGGTCTTATAATAATGGTAAATATGCTTGGGGCAATGTAGAGGCCAAAGACCATGACCCTGCATTGGTAGAACACTGTTTTCTGGGAGAATCTTAAGAATTTTTAGTAGACTCAAACATGCATGGGAACATTTGGGATGGTTTCAGTTTTTTCTTTTTTTATCTCTTTGGAATAACTTATAAATATTTAAGAATGCTCCTGCGTCATGTCTGGTCCTGTGTGAAAAAAACTTTAGAGGAATATTTTAGAATTGTATCCCAAGTGTTTATAAGGACCAGGTTAAGGCTGTAAGGTTAGAAATTCCCCCAAAAGCATTTTTTTTATAACTGTACTGGAATTCTTATATGTGACTAACAAGGAAAATCCTGTTTTGCAGGTAGAAGGTAATCTGCATATCTCAGAGGATGAAATAGGTGGAATAAAATGACCAAAAGAATCACAAAATTGTTTAAGTAGGAAACGATGTTAAGATTGTTGAGTCAATAAACCAGCACTGCCAAGTCCACTGTTAAACCATGTCCCTAAATGTCACCTCTACATTTCTTTTAAACACCTGCAGGGATGGTGACTCTATGAATTCCTTGTACAGACTGTTCTAATGCTTAATGATTCTTTCTGTGAAGAGATTTATCCTAATATCCAATCTAAACCCACCCTTGTGCAGCTTGAGGCTATTTTCTCTTGTCCTATTGCTAGTTGAAGAAACTGACCCCCACCTTGCTGAAGGCTCTTTTCAGGTAGCTGTGGAGAGTGATAAGGTCTCCCCTGAGACTCCTTTTGTCCAGGCTAAACAGCCCCAGCTTCCTCAGATGCTCCTCATAAGGCTTGGGCTCCAGAGGCTCTCTCTACCGCCCTTCTCTGGACATGCTCCGGCACCTCAATGTCCTTCTTGCAGTGAAGGGTCCAGAACTGGACACAGCACTCGAGGTGTGGCCTCAGCAGTTCCATGTACAGGGACGGCAATCACTGCCCTGGTCTTGCTGGACACGCTTTTTCTGATACAGGCCAGGATACTATTGGTGGTCTTGGCCACTTGGGAAAATGCTGGCTCATGTTCAGCTGCTGTCAGCCAGCACTCCCAGATAATTTTTTGCAGGACGGTTTTCCAGCCACTCTGCCTCAAGCCTGTAGTGCCTGTAATGTTTGTTGCATGGGTTTGTTGTGTCCCAGGGCAGGACCATTCTTTAACCCTTCACCTCATCCAAATGGCCTTGGATGATGGACACAACCTGTTCAGATGCCTCTGCCGAGCATACCCGTCCTCCAGCAGATGAACACTCCCATCCAAATTATTGTCATCTGCGAACTGACTGGGAGTCTACTCCATCCCCTTGTCCCAATCATGAATAAATATTTTAAGCAGGGCTGACCCCAGTAACGAGCCCTGGGGAACGCCACAACTGATTATCTGCCAGCTGGAGGTAAATCTATTCACCACCACCCTCTGGGCCCAGCCACCCAGCTGTGGTGACTGGGTTTTTCACACAGTGAACAGTGCACCTGACGAAGCCATAAACACCCAGTTCCTCCAGAAGAATCCTGTGGCAATCTCTGACAAAGGCTTTAGTAAAGTTCAGGTAAACAACATCTGCACCCTTGCCCTTACTACACAGGATTGCTGCTAAAGATAGGAAGGGATTTGGTGAGAACTTCCACCAGCTCCCTTAACACACTTGGGTGGATCCTTATCCAGCTCTGTAGGCTTGAGTATGTCTAAGATTTGCATCAGGTTTCTGAACTTTCCTCCTTGAATTATGGGGTCTTCATTCTGCTCCCTGTCTTCCAGCTCAGGGGGCTGGGGACTCACAGAACAAGTGTTAGTTGTTATTATTAAAGACTGAGGCAAATAAGGTATGAAGTACCTCAGCCTTTTTCTCAGGCTTTGTCACTCCTAATCCAGTAAAGGATGGAGATTCTTAGCTCTCTTTTTTGTTGCTGATGTATCTATAGAAACACTCTTCATTTTCTTTTATGGCAATAGCCGCAGTAAAAAAGAACAATAGGAGCTGTCTTGTAGGGCAGATTGAAGTTTCAGTGCAGAACTAAGTGGCACAGCAGGAAAAGAACGCTGAAGTAAACGCATGTGTGATGAAGAAAGTAAATATAAATGAGGCGACACTGACACTTCTCACTGAAGGTATGTTAGTGTTTAAATGGCTCCTTCAGTTTCCTTGAATGTTTGGAGCAGAACAGAGTCTGAGCAGACTCAAAGCTGAGCTGCAGTTTAACACAAGCAAGCAGTCAGTGACGTGGTGACAGCATCAGTGCTCATACAAATACAGCAAAATGACCAAATTTTTCAGTGTCTGAAAAATATCGTGTAGGGGGATTTATCAATCACAGGGAGATAGGAGTGAGCCCACAGTGATCTGATTGTTTGATGTGCTGCTTAATGATGATATAAATTTGGTTATTGGAAAGGGGACTCACCAATAAAAAAATTGTGTTCACACATGAACTGGAGTGAATTTGTGCAGCATGGGGAAAAACACTGTGAGAACATGAGATTGTTGATTTTTGTTTTTTCTTTTTATAAGATGCCTTACAAGCTTAATTATGAAATTCTAAAGATCTCCTTGAAAAATAATTTTTTTCACCAGTTTACCTTTATTTCCAGCTATTTACTTAGAATAATTAGAGAATAGCGCTGGTAATTCCACTTCATAGCATTCTCTGACCCCCAAGTAAATCTTTTGAACAGTATGCAAGTCCTTAAGGGTTTATTTTACAGAATACTCATACATATGGATATCTCCATACTGTCTCAAGGGTCACAGAAATCAACTGAATTACTTCTACTGACATCACTGAATATCAACTGAAAGCTTGGAATACTAGAGGGGACTAGATTGTCTCATTGTAGTGCCTACAAAGTATACAGGAATGTAATAGAATATAGGCAAAGTGTGGAACTGTGCTGAGTGATAGTGATTTCCAAAATTTGTGACTGGAAGACTGGAATAATTAGGTGAGGTTTTTACTTTGGGAGTTACTTTTTTTGCTCATTTATTTATTTATTTATTTTTAAAATGTGGCACACCATTTTCATATTGCTGGAAACATATTTGGAACTTTTGGAATGAATTGAAAAAGCACTTTTCATTTTATACCTTTGGGCAAATCTTTTGTTTTAGATGTATACATCTTGACAAATGTTTTAGCTTCTGAGGGAATGCACTCTTTCATCCGCTACTATTTATTAATATAGCCCTTGAACATTTTAGTCATAATATCATGACACCTAGTGTCCTTTTTTGTATTTTATTTGTGAGCAAGGCAGTTCGGTAATCTTATACATTTAGGCAGTTTTAGGTCTGTCTTGCTTTGGTCATGTCCATAAATGAGCCCTACAGCAGAGATGGTCATCCAACATGCATGGCAATTATCTTTTTCAAAGACTTCAGCACTTGTTGCCTTGTTTGTAAGGAATAACAAGCCATAAAAAGCAGGAAAAACAGAAGGAAGATCTTGTTATATGGTTTCCTTTACTCAAAGCTTTTGTAATCCCCCTTGAAAGCCACCAGCCCTGACTGCTCCAGCCTGTGCCAGGGGAGCAATGGAACTGCAGAAGGCTGCTCTGTCTGCTGTGAAGGGTAACGTGGTCCCTTGGTAAGGGAGGGTAGATGTGCTTCCCAAGGGGCCAAGAGTCTGCACGTGTCCTGTCAAGGAGTAGGCTGTCTACAATGATGAAGTGATGGTTTGCAGCACCTGAGGACAAACCAGATGGGTTCCAGGCCTGGGGGCAAGTATCATGTCCACTCCCTTTCACAGTGAAGCTTGTAGGCTGAGGACTAGGACAGAGTACTTTCCAAAAGCCCAGATGCTGGCTCTGCTTCAGTTGAATAGATTATACACATCAGTTACAATCTTGCATTCAAATATTTCTACTTAACTTTTTTCAGGTAGTTTGGTGTGAATCACACGTTGTGTAAGTCCAGCATTTCTTCACACTACTTCATGTCGCATTAATTTTTATCTCTCCGTAGCAGAGAGAAGGAAGGTGAGGACTGTTTGCAGGATCTGGTGATGGTGGCAATGTTTGTCTTGGCACACAGGTGCTATTGCTGAACATGTTTCCAGACCTTAAGCTGACTGTTTAATCAGCTCTCAAACTTTTTGGGTAAACAATGGGCTGGAGTCGCTTGACACTAGTACTACTATTGTATTTTCTTACTCCAAGGACTGTCAGATTGGACTGGATTCAGCCATGTTTGCTGTTGGAGTTCCCAGTGTTTGTTTAAAAAGGAATATTCTGAGAGTGCAAGAGGTCTGTTATCATTTTCATCTGCATACATAACTTTCAATGACTGTAATGGGAAATACAGAGAGGGAACAGATTGCCTAAGAATGTCTGTCTTTAAAGCAATTAGTTTGATAAATGACCTGACTTGACTGGTCAGGAAGACAACAGAAGAGAGACTTATCTATGAAGGGGTACCAAACCACAGCGACCATTCAGGACTCCTCTGCAATGAAAAAGATGTAAAGCTTTTTGTCTCTACAGTGCTTTATTTTTTCTGGTGCTAAGATATGTGTTTGAAGGCTTTGAAACAGTTGTTGTTATTCTCTGCCTTTAAAGCTAAGGGGAATGGAGGCAGGGAGCTTCAGGGGTTCTCCAGATAGAGAAGTCATAGGGTATTATCTTAGGAATTTCTGGGGGTTCTTCCATTCAGTCACTGTTGGACAATTGGTTGCTGGGCTGAGTGGGGTGAGCAGCATCTCAAACTACATGTAGGTTATGCAGATGCAATAAATTCTGAGAGCATTCAACTCAGATGCCCTTCAGCTACTGTGGCTGAACCCCACGGTGTGATGCATCAGATGACTCATGTCATTATGAACTGTTGCTTCCATAGAAAACTGTTGAAAATTAGTGATTTTGTGAGATTTTACACAAATAGGTCTGTGCTATCTGCTGCACAAGACTTAAAGGAATGTTGGGAATGAAGTCCTGTTTTCTGCTTTTCCCCCACTTGTTTCTCAAGAGGTCTTCAGATGCTCAGGAAAGACAAGCACTGTAAACAAATGACAACACATACTTTAGTTCCTAACATCAATAAATAATTAAAAAGATATTTTAGTTTACATTTTCATATTTTCAAGGTTTCTACCAACAAAGCTGGTTTGGTTTTTTGGCTTTTTTTCCTTTCCTGTCTGTGAAAGAACAGCTGGTTGGGGTAGATTGGTGCAATTCTTTGGTGAAATATTTTTCCATTGATGTATGGTGTTTAATAAAGAGCTGTTTTTCAACCATTAAAAAAAAAAAAAATGCTCATCCCCTTAGAATTTTTTTGGGGAAAAGCACCAAACACACAAATATGTAACCAGGGTTATTAAAATTCAACTTAATTTCAGCATTTTGATATTATAACCTCAGATTTCAAGATGAAAATGTAGAAAAAATAGTTTAAAAAATTTAACTTTTAAATTGCTGGGAAATGATTTTCAATATGTTTTCTTTTCTATTTGGGCCAAATTCCGGGATGGTCAGGTTTTCTGTGGAGGATAAATCCTGAGCCTAAACCAGTAGAGGACAGTTTTATCTTGAACATTCAAGTTTGTATTCAAGAAAATACTTGCATTATAGAAAATTACTAAGGAAATGTTACACGTCTGTGTGCAGCTCGTACTTTTGCGAACCTCTAAGAATGACTTTACTTCAATTTGAGCCATGATAAGAGTTTTGAAGTGTGCCATTTGTCATTTAACAACACAGGGAAACACAAGGGGAAGAGAGGTATAGTTTCCCATGAAATGCAGGAGGACCCATAGTGCTTGGTAATAAGCTGAATATTGCATTTTTTAAAATTCAGATTCTAATTCTTATCCCTGTTTTTCCTTTACTGCTTCCTCTTTGCTGTGGCACCACTTAGATGAGGCTTTCAAGCAATTCCAGTGACAAATGTAAATATATTAACACATTGAAAGAGGATTTTTCAAGAGAGATTTTGGGTCCCGAGTTCCTCAGTTTTCTCTTGAATATGTCATGTACTTTGCTTCTTCCTCCTTGGTTTTGCCTGTTCTAAGTTTAGCCCATGATAACCTCTTACAATTAGAGAAACCTGAGTAGTGAATTGAAGGGTCCCAGGAGGCTGCAAAATCTGTTCATCAGGATTTCATGACATAACACAGTGTTTAGAGTATAACGAGTTTAAATGCAAAATCTTTATCAGCCAAATGAGATGGGAACTTACACATTGCAGGTTTTGTGTATTTGTGTCAAAAATTGTGACAAAAATTCATGTTAATGAACTCAAATTTCTTTCCAAAAGAGTTATGTCTCATCCAAGGCTCAATGCTCTCTCTGTATTTCTTACTGAATCAACAGACTCCCATGGCATTTCCTTACTAGATTT
>WAAG01071867.1:0-38810 GCA_013390105.1 Tichodroma muraria
TTTTATGCTTTGCATAACATGCTGTTAATAATCAAGAAGGTCAAATGTTCCACTAGGACAGGGCTATGGATTAATCATGGCCTTTCGTAGCCAGATTTTGAGAGGAGGGACACTGCCCTCCACCCCTTCTGCTGCCCTGCAGGAAGTGCAGGTGGATGGAGAGGAGAGAACAGCAGGAAGGAAGACAAGGAAGGCACCAAGGGGTCATAGCTCATAAAAGATCTGAACCTGCCACACCTTTTCCGGCATTTGGCCTGCTCTGAAATGGGCAAGTTTGATAGTGTCATTCAATGGTTCAGGCTTCAGGTGATCTGAAGCTGAGAGCCAGCCTGGGAACTTCCTTCAGATGGTTTTATTCCTGACTTCAAGACGAGAAACAAAAGCTGAGTGTTCAGCTTCGCCACTGGTGGCTGCAATGGCATTTTGCCTTGGGTGACTTTTGTCTGGTCCACTGTCTTTGAGAGCTTCCCTTTGTGTTCAGCGTTGGCAACTGTAAACAATTTCTTCTTCCGTGCAGTTTTTTCATATGGGACTCAGAGAACAGGATCATCATAAAGAATAACAGGGAAGTCACCACCTTTCCTTTTAACTTGTAGAAAAGTCTATACATTGCACACTTCATTGCCCTTCAGTGTCCATGATGAAAGCAAATATATGAAACTTTGAAGCTCTGGAGGTGCACAGGTACCATAAACAGGATTCTCAAAACCACAAATATCAGTTCCCCTGTTTCCAGGAACCACACACAGGAATCAGACAAACGATAGCTGTGTCAGCCCCTGGCTTCATATTTCTCCTCCCTAAGTGCATCCAAACAGATTAACAATACTGCCCAGCACCAGCACAAGCTTTTCAACACTACCTGTAAATAACCTGGAATTATCAAATTGTCCTGCTATACTCAATCCTCACTTGGCAAGGCAAAGACCTTTGCAGTTCCTCATGCTGCTGCTATGACATATTGTACGCTGTTATTGTATATCTGCATTGCCCATCAGCTCTCCCCATGAATTCCACATTGTTAGCACTACATGGATATAAAATAAAAAATGATCTGCTATACAGATGGAAATAGAAGAGACAATCACAGGTGAAAAGTTTGCTGTACGGATGAAATAGAAATAGGATGCCAGGCTGAAAGCAGTCACTGATGGCATTGTTCTTCCCATTCTTCCTTCCTTAAGGCACAGGCATCACTTCTGATTCCCCCCGGGCTGTGGGGAAAATAAGGTGCTATTCCAAATGAGGAAGTGCCTCAGGGCACAGTCTACTCCCTAGCTGTCTCTAATCCCTGAAGGACCCATTCTGCAGCTGTCCTTGGCCAGGTGATAAAGGCTTTCTCCTCTGCTCAGCCCTGCTACCAAGCTCAGCAATGCTGATTGCTGTAGGCAGTGTCAACACATTACTCAAGACTTCTCCACCCCCTCCCCACTGGTCCCCTGGCCCACCTGTGTGGCAGGCTCAGGAGCCAGGAATCAGAAAGGCAGGCACATTCAGCAGTCACCCTCCAGGACTTTTTCCTACATGGCAGCATGGTAAAGCATGACAGCTCATCCCCCTGTCCCATCATCATGTGATGGAGCTGCAGAAGTAATCCTGGTGCCTGGCAGTTTGTATGGTGGCTGAAACCAGATTCACCCTGATTGCAGACTAGGGCAAGGGAACTCCTTCCTAAGGGAAGTGTCCATGTACTGAGGAATGTGTATGTTTCTATAAATACTCAGACAATGTAGCTACTCTCAGCCACAAAGATGAAAAAGAAAAAAAAAGGGAAACAAAAAAAAAAAGGGTGGGAGAAGAAAAGACAGGTCTTTCCATGCCCATCACCTTTCAGTGAAACAAGTCATCCATTCAAATATGGCTTCAGGCCTGGGTATTCCCAAAGCAGTTTTTTACTTACAGCACAGCTCCATTCTTATTCTGTATTTGTGTACAGTAACCCTGCAATGGAAGGAGGGACCAGTCCATGTTCCTATAATGCTACCTTGAGCTGTTTCAGAGACATCCTGAGAAAAAAACACTTTGCTGTACATTTTTGCTCTTTAGCACATTTTACTTCTGTTTTCTTTTTCTTCCCCCTGAAACGTATTTCTGGGTTACTCCTGAAGAGTGCATCTGCATTACTATCATGCAACAGACGCCCTTGTGGTCTGATCTGACCAGCACCAAGCCCCGTGCTGCTGCATCTACACAATTACCACTGCTATAAGCTGCCTAAACCAGTCTTGGTTCAGGAATGGCACACTAAACCATGCTGCCTGCCCCAGCCAGATATTGCAGGAGAGCACTGGGAGCATCCCCATACTAGACTCCTAATATGAAAGGTGAGAGCAGGGTTCTCTTTAGTAGATGTGGCCATGGTGGCCAGGTGTGGTCACCTTTCCGTCCCTGAGGAAAGGAAGAACTTGTGATGCAACAGTCAGACAAGTGGAAGAGGCACAACATAATGCAGATTTCCATCCCTCCATCCTCCAGCACATCCACAAGCTGACCCTTGTGTGGAGACCCAACACCACTGTCAGAGTTCTTCAGCATATTGTGGGGGTCTTTGAAAAGCCCCAGGAAAGGGTTCCAAGTATGCATGCAGCCCTGCCAGCATTGTTGTCTGTAGTTAGTGTGCCAAAGCACACAAAGAGTCTGGCTTTCCTCAGGCCTATTCAGCTCTAGTTTTCAGCCCTTATGGTCACAGCTCATGAGCATCTTGATAAGCTGTGGCGCCCCTCCTCATAAAGGTTTTTTAAAGACAAAACGCGAAAGTCTGGAATATGTTGGAGACCTGTGCACTTGGAAAGTAAAACAGATAGTGACAGAACTGGAAAGGTTTCGCTGTCTTGAGTTTTTAAAGGCAAAACCACACTGTCATGCCTTCATTTCACTTAGTGAGCAGCAACAAGCTGGAAAAATTTTTAAAAATGTATTTGCAGCCAATGTGCAAAGCTCAATAATTAAGAACAGCACCATATTCAAGACACATCCAGCAAACCTTGATTACTATAGATGCTTCTCCTCAATTTAAATTCAGTTGAATCTATATTTAACAGGTTTTGTGCTATTGCTATTGTCATACAAAAGTTCTTGGTGGCTGCAGGGACCACCGAGAGCTGGCTGATTGAAAAGGCAAGAAGGAGTTGAGCTTTTCTTTCATGTCCTCTCCTGCTAGCTCTTGCTTCCTCTGCTGCCAGACGCCCACACACTTCTCTGAGAGGTAAAGTACATTAGTACTGTAGCAACTTTATCTAGCAGAGTATATGAGGCCTTAAAAAATATATTTTAGATGCATTTTAAGCTGAACTGGTAGAATTATTTATTGTTGAGACCACTTATGCTTCATGGTATAAGCCCTTTTTGTCTGCTGCGTAAAACTTTGATAAATGCTTTAGGTCATGAAATTTTCCATGCTCCAGTGTCCTTGCCACAGTGAAGGAGAGATTTGGCAAAAAATCTGTTTTTTTTAAAAACCTCCAAAACCAAAAAGAGCATAGCCAAGTAAATACCTTCCCCTGGAAAACTACCTATTTGATGTTTAAAGAACCCACAGCATGATAGTTCAAAGTCAAAGCCTGAAACCTGCAGCAGGAGTTGCCTTTTGTGAGGGACAATTTTAATTTTATAGTTCCCATCCAGAGCTGCCTCAATTTGACCATAATGCCAGTCTGATGAAGCTCATTAAAGACTGCTGGGTCTTGGTTAGCTGTAGGAGAGTCTGGCCCAGGGAGAGCGCGACATTCCCACAGTGGTTGTTCTGTGCTCGCAGCAGCTGCGGCAGCGGCGGAGCTCTGCCCTCTCCCAGAACATCTGGATGCCTTACACCAGTGTCCCGCCCCATGCTGAGTCCCCTGCCCCCTCCAGAGCTCCTGCACAGCAGGTTTTGGTGCAGAACTCCTGCCTGCACCTCTGAGACTCCAGAAGAGCTTGCAAGACCCTGGGGTGCCTCACAGACCTCAGTACATCCTTGGTGCTGCGAGGGAAAGCAGATGGCTGGGCTGTGGCATACGACCCTTTCAAACCTTCCTGGTGGCAGTAGAAAAATCTTTGGTGGGCAATGCAAGCTGTGCTGCATCTCTCAGCCTGAGGCATGGGAGAATGGCCCCAGGCTGCACAGCTGAAACTTCAGTGGCACCACTGCTGAGTGTAGGCAATGTGAGGGTGCTGCCCAGCTCCAGGCAAAATGGGCAAGGACAGTTGCTTTGGAGAAGCAGGAAAGGCAGGAGAATGAGAAAGGCTGAACAATTCACCACACCTGTTCTCCACCATACCCCCACATACATCCCTCAGTGCAGAAAAGGAGATTCAGAGCACAAATTCCAGGTACTCAGAGACTAGAAGATGCCTGTATGAGCCCAGTTTTTCAGTTTTGTGTGCTCATTAATGGCATACAATTTTTAGAGCCATTGATTCGGCCCCTATAGCACACAGTATATGGACACCTTGTGGATGCCTCATGGCCGGATAGAGAGGGAGTCTCCTTTGGTGAAGAAGTTGTGCAGTGAATGAGCGAGGGAAGGCACTGCAAGAGGAGAAGGAGCAATTTCGTGGGGCTTAACTGCTCTGAATGCTGCCTAGGAGCACCAGACATTAACGCCGCCTTTGCCACAAGGTTCCCCCACAAAGCAAAGGTCATCATACTTCATTGTTTTCAGCGAGCCTAACTTGAAATTTGGGCCCGGTTTGCAGTAGAGATGAGCCATGAGAGACACAAAGATTTCCTTTTGTTTTCTGTTCCTCAGTCTCACAGAGCTGTTCTGGAAAGAATTTAATTGATGTCTGAAGTCCTCCCATGTCATACTGATGAGTCCCATAGAAAAGCCTGGAGGAAGCAAATAGCTCCCATTTGACAACAGTGCTTACACAGCAAACTGCAAATAAGGCACTGGGCCATGTACTGCACAAAATAGCAGTCTTCCTTCTGAGACCACTCCTGTCTTTTCTGTGCACTCAGGCAGGCAGGGGTGTGTAAAAGCAATTTAAAATTTCTCTTCCTTGCAATGCCTGCAGGAAATTTGACAACAATAAGGAGACTGGTTCTCAGGATCCTGGCTTGCTTGCCGAGATTTCCTCTTCTTCTTCTCCCTTCATACTCAGATCCATCGTGTGCCTTGTCTACCACTTTGGGCAGGGATGGGGTAGGGGATGACTCTGAGCCCAATGGGGGCCCTAGCTAAAAACAAGTTGCAAAGACTATTTCTGGTGTGATTCATGGGTCTGTCCAGTCTAGGGCCAGAAATTAGACTTTAGTGGTCCTTGTGTGTTCCTTCCAACTCAGAATAGTCTATGATTCTATGATTCTATGCATATCTTAAATGATTGGGATAATATAAACATGTACACAAACCTCATGCCAGTCTTCTCCCTCATGTGCAGTTTCCTCTTTGCCTCCTGTTTTTTCCCTTTGTTTCAGTGAACCTGTTGTCCTGCAATGTTATAATTTGGAAATTTGGATCATCTTAGCACTCTGGCTTACAGCCAGACAGGGAAAGAGTTGTGATGGGAGAGATGGCAGGGCATGAGGCTGCAGCAGGGCAGGGTGGGCATGGGAATGGGGACAGCTTCATTTGTGGCTTACGAACAGCATGCAGGAAACCCCTGGAGTGAGATTCGAGTCTGACATCTTGAGAAAGATTAAATGAGAGCCTGAGATCTCGGCCTAGTAAAACTTAACATCACTTTTTTATCTTCAAAACACTTCATAAACATCAACCATTACACCATCATAACACTACTCTGAGCAGGGTGAGGAAGTTAAAGACGCAGTAAAGACAGAGGTGAAGGAGCTGGGTGCTTGTAATTGATTGCTAGAGTTTCTAAATAATTTAGTTCCTCTGAAGTGCTTCACCAAGAGTCAGATTTTGAGATGGGCATTGAATGCAGCTGCAGACCTGCAGCAGGGTTTCAGCAGTGCCTCCTTCCCTCTGCTGGAAGATACTTCTGGGACTATTTGTCTCCAGATCAGATTTGCATAAGGAGGCAGCACTGCCACCTCTCACAGAGATAGCTTGTCTCTTCTCAGGGACAACTTCTAGGGCTTTTTATTTCCTGCATTCTTCCCCAGTTCTCAAACTGGGAACCCTCCTGGCTCCCCCCACACTGAGGGGCACTGATTCTTCTGCCAAACATTGGCCTGTGCTCAGCTTTATTATGCAGGAGCAGTGCTGACACCAAAAAGGCCTCACAGCATGCCCTCTGGCCTCTGGTTCACCCTGCCCTTGTCATCGAAGCATTTCCTCTCCACCACTCTCAAGCTGTTGCACCAACAAAGCAGAACCTCATTGTTTCCTCTGGTTTCCTGCAGCCGGTCTGCCCTCCTGCAGAACTCGGGCTGTGGAGGGCAGCTCCCCCACCTTGTTCAGCCCACAGGACACCAAAAACAGGAGCACATTCATGCCAGAAACATCCAAGCCAGGGCAACAAGTGCTTTGCAACCCCTTTGCAGCTTGTGGAGAGGTGAGGAGAGGGCAAGTCCAGGATTTTGGCATTGGGAAGGATAATAATATCTAAATAATTATCCATTTTGTGGAGTACATCCTGAGTGTGCAGTCCAGCTCAGGGCTCCTCATGTAACATCTGAAGCCATTATTTTCTTCCATTCTCACCCCAAGAGCCTCTCCAAAGTCCCAGAGAAACAGACAGAGAGGCTTTTCACGAGCCTGAGCATGTTTTAAAGTGGAAACTACATTTCATCTGCAGTTCCCAGAGGTTCAGTGTGTGAGAGCTATCGCACTGAAAAGGAGAGTAAGTTGGGATACACAAAGAGCTGATGGCCCTTCACCCAGAAAATAGAAAGGAAAGACATCACCAGGGGCTACACCTTAGCAGGACAGAGCAGGTGGGATGGGATTTGAGAGTACTGCAACACAGGCAAGGGTACTAAGCAGAAGGGGAGAGAGCCTGCCAAGCACCACACCTTCAGTAGCAATACACGGATCCAGCAATGAGAGGGGCTCCCATATTTTTTGGGTTGCGTACAGTGACCTATTGCAAATTTGGGAGGAATGAGACTGTCAGGCAGAGAGACCTGCCTTCCCTCCACAAAGAGACCAGGAAAACAGCAGTGGGAGGCAGGGTCCTCCCTCCCCTTGCAGGGATCTCGATGCTCTCAAGCAACCACCTACAGACAGCTGTGCTTGCTCTGCTAAGGCACCAGCTTAATTGGTGACATTGCTGTTTATCTCTAAAAATACACAGTTGCCCTTCCCATGCAGCCTGATGTCAAGGAACACAACAGCTCTGACCTGACCCAGAGATTATCAACAAAAAGCCCTTCCCTTGCAGTTCCTCACTCTCTGCCTGCCTTGGTGTGGTGTTTTGTCCTGGTAAGCCAGAGCACAGTCAGCTGTGCGACTCCACAGGGAAACAATTTTGCTGGCATTCATCCCAGTGCTGCACCCAGGCATCACCAAGAACTCTGACAATCCCTTACATAAATGGTGCTGCTTTCTCGCGGCTCATGGCTTAAGGATGGATTTTCAGAAATACTTAAATATTGCAATTTGCAGATAAGCAGTACAGGTTTTTCTTGAAAATCCCCTAGGCACCTACCTGCTCTAAACCCTTAGGTTTCTAAATGCTTTTGGAAATATTGGCCCAGAGATCTTTAAACAACGTTCTCAACAACCCCCCCACACCCCCCACTCCCCCGCTACCCTAACTAGCTTCCACACATTTCTCAAACTGACCCTTGGCAGCTCCCAAATGGATTGAAATGCATTGCCCGGACTGAGATTTTTCAGGAAACAAAACAGCAGCTGAGAACATCAGTCACAACAAAGCCTGTTTTGGCAACATAGAGAAACTCTGGGTTAGGTCATGTGCAAATGCCACATGTGTGATTGCTCTTTTAGTCACAGACTGAAATTTATGTCTCATACAAAAAGGACATCACTTCCCCTCTTTGCCCAACTCAGTATAATAGGAGTTTTTAAGTTAAAACAGCAGAAGGGGAGCTGATGTGAGAGGGTTTTCATCGTGTAATTAAGTGGTGGTCCTCTCTTTTGTCACATGTCTCATGTCTCATGTGAGAGGGTGGTGAAAAGGATTACATGGCAAAAAAAGTCTCAAGAGGAGACCACATCCCCAAACACAGCCAGGCAAAAGTGCATGTGGATGTGTGTATTTGCCTGTGTGTAAAACACTAGCAGGATCCAGCTGTGCTTGCTGATCCACCAAGAGGTACTATTAGAGCAAGGGTTTTAACCAGGAAAACTACATGCCTTTAAGCCAACAGAGAGACAGGCAGACATGGAAGTTAGGCAGGGCAAGTGAGATCCTTTAACACCAGAGCGAAGCGAGAAAAGGGTGTTTTTCTTTCCTCTGTCTTTGCAGGAAGATTGGCCTTGCACACTGCAATGTAAAGAGATTCTGCACCTCTTCTCTTTTTCTTTTCAGTTTTGCTAGGAAAATGGCCAGACCCAGACAGCACTATGCTTACAGGTACAGCCATTACAGAGATCCTCAAGGAAACAGGGTGTGCAGTGATATCTATTAAACCATTGTAGCAAATATGAACCAAATGCACACCAGAAACCTACGTCACAAGGCTATTCCCAGCAAGTGCTACTTCTGTCTCATTAAAGTTACACATCAGTGTTCCTGCACTGTCTTGCTGCTACTCAGGAAGGAACTCTGTCTTTCATCCCAGATGCACAGCATGGTACAGGATCATGGAAAGTGTTGAGAGGCAGGGAGGGAGCAGAGAAACAGGGTATGTTTCCAATCCCCACAGGAGCCACTGCATGGAAAATGCATCTCTTCCAGTCCTGGCATGTAAAGGACAAAGGAAATGAACTATTACATAGAAAAGTGTAAAAGAAAAAAATTACAAGTAAAATCACTGCTGTCAGGACTCCTCAAGATGAGATTTTTGTTTCATTTTCTTTATTTCTTTTTCACTGTGCAGGTTTTGTTTTTATTTTACACCTGCTGTGTGGCTCCAGCAGTGCCTTCCTGCTGCAGGGATCAGACTTTCAGCACCCACAACCAGCCTCCATGGCCCCACACTTGCACAGGGCTCCCGGGACATGTGACTGGCTACTGAGCATCCCATGAGACCACCAAGTTTCCTGCTGGGGGTGTGGGAACTGAGTCAAGTTGTGGCCCAGAACAAGCCCAAGGCCAAGTCTTTAATAAGCAAAATAGTGGCTCAGCAAGTATCTGATGTGCATAATTCAATAAAGAGGCTGCAAACCCACTGTTTGGATAATGATGCTCTTCCTTGTGTCTCAGACAAAACACCACTGAAGTCTCACAGAATCAAATTACTGTCTAGTTTTTCTAGTGCCCAGCTACAAAAGGATCTAAGATTGCTGGAGGGCTGGAAGGACACAGTACTGCAGCCTACAGCTCTTCTGATTAGGAGTTATTTAGGATTTCTGCCTGGACAGGAAAGCAGGCCCCTTGGGCTGAAAGGTTTCCAGGCATCCAGCTTCTAAGCTACAGCTCCCCTGAGGTTACATATTCAGTAGTACAGCCAAGGAAGGAGCGGTAGGGTCACCAAATGGGGACGAAAGGTTAGAGGGGGGTAAAACATCAGAACCCCACCAGCTCTGCCTGGTTCTGTATTTCCCCCAATGCCTTGCAGGTGGCACAGCCACCTCTCCTTGGGCCAGGAGTAACATTCAGGTTTCAGCATTTGGGGTTGGAATTAACCTCTGTCCTTTTGGGAGTTTAAAGGTTCAGTCTGCATGGATGCCCTTAACAGCTGTGTGCGAACAACAGAGAATGACTTGTAAAAGTCAATATATGTCACCTATTTAGACAACCTATTTTATGAAGATGACCCTGGGTAGGCTGGTGAGAGAATAAGCTTCAGAAAATAAAGGACTTCTGTAGATAAAAGAAGATCAAACATGAGCTATATCTTTCAGACCTTCACTTTGTCACATAGCCACCAGCAGTATCATGGGAATGTCAGTATATAGTAAAAAAAAGAGCTCTCTATATTGGACTGTCTCCTTCACCTCCTCTAAATTAAGGAAGAGCAATTAAATGACTGAAAATTCAAACAAATATCAAGGAAAAGAGGTTTCCATTTGTTCTGCTCGCTAGAAACCTCAAGGATGCCCATTGCATTAGTGACAGACCAAAATGTTCTCTCATTTGCCTTGGGAAAATGGCATCACACAGCAGACAAACTTACAAGAGCAACATGTGGGAGCTTAGCATTGGCACTGCAGTGACACTGGCATGCACAGAAGTCATCTAATTCTACTTAAGGAGAGAAAGGCAAAATCCAGGCCAATTAGCTTCTGAGGTAGCTCAGAAAACCTGACAGCTGCACAAGGAAAGCAAAGAAATCAAGAGAAACACCAGACTGTGAGGGATCAGCCATGAGAAACACAAGCCAGGTTCTCAATCCTTCTCCAAATAATAACTTTGGAACAGAGTTAATCTCTCTGATACTGATCTAATGTAATACTATTGCTGTTCCTGAGCCTATAGCCAGAGATGGCTCTGCATGGGACTGGAAATAGCTGATGCGAGCCCACAGATGTCATAAGGTACTGGTACTGGTGCACACCACCAAGGTGCTCCTGGGAAGAGCTGGCTCCAGAAATGGAGATGAGAAAATCAACACTTTAAGTTCACAGATGAAGTAAATTCTTGTCACCTGGAAGATGGTAAGGCAGGAAAAAATTCTCCTTAATATTCCTCTCTGACTTTGAACTCCTAATATTCTTTTTATAGCACAGTTCAGTTATACCAAGTTTTTCCCTCACTGGACCATCACTGAGTGTAGACATCTACACACAAAGAGCCACCTGCTTTTCCACCTGCCTTCCCTCCCTTTTGCTTTGCACTCTCTGGGAGTTTCCCTCTTCTGCACCCTCCTTAGGATAAGTGGTGCAGGACACTTGGGCTTTTCCTCCAATGGAAGAAGCAGGTGCCAAGTCTCGACATCCTCAGTGCAACTGCACTCAGGGCACTTCCTGTGTCCTGGGCACTTCTCCTTCAAAGTGCAACACAATTATAGGGTGATTTTGCATGGAACAGCTTCTTGACTAAGACAGATAGGTTGAAACAAGGGAAAAGGAGGAAGGAACAGCTGATGGTGGTGAAAAAGAGAAATGAGATGAGCAAGAAAAGTTTATGCCACAGACAGAAGCTGCCTGACTTGTGCACCCTTGATCCCATGCTGCCAAGACAAAAGCAATACCCTGGCAGAAGTCATCTGAAGGCTGCTACAACTTAGTGTAGGCTGCCACTATTCCCATAAAGCAGCTACAGCAGATATTACTGCAAAAAAAATGAAACTCTGTGAGTGATGTCCTCACTGTCAGGCAGAAAGAGCAGGAAGAGACCTGTCCTTGCTCTGTGGCATTATGGAAGCCACTGTGACATTTCTCCATCACTGCAATGCTAATCATAGATTAGTTTGGTTTGAAAGGGACATTTAGAGGTCATCTAGTCCAATCCCACTGCAATGAGCAGGGACATCTTCAACTAGATTATGTTGCTTAGAGCCTTGTCCAGTCTCACCTTGGATGTTTCCAGGGATGGGGTATCCACAACTTCTCTGAGCAACCTTATAGTGTTTTACCACCCTCATTGTAAAAACCTTCCTCTTTAAACTGAATTTTAATCAATCTTCCTTCAGTTTAAAACCATTACCTCTTTTCTATCACAACAGGCCCTGCCAAAAAGTTTGTCTCCATCTTTCTTTATGAAAGGCTGCAGTAAGTTCTCCCCAGAGCCTTCTCTTCTCTAAGGATGAGCTGTTGTCTGCATCTCAGTGTTAAAAATACTGTGTATCTTCAACTCCTGAGCTTTATATTACTTTTATGGGTCTCGCACTTGTGGGATGCTGGGCTGCAGCATCCAGTCAGAGACAGGTGCTACACACCACTTACCTCCGCATGTCAGAACAGGTGGTGCAAGGAGATAATGACTCAGACTGAAATTGAGGTGCTTACCTTAGGGGAAACTGTGAGGAAAAAAAACCCACTCAGATTTGGAAAGCTTTTAACACCATAAATGAAAGGGGAGCTCCCCACAACAGAGTTTGGGGTAAGTGCTGGCTGTGGGAATGTCCCTGGAGGGGAGGACGGCAGGGCAGGTGCAGCATTCCGGAGGACAGGTGCAGTATTTCCCCACTTGCCCCATGCAGGAAGGTGCAGGCAGGCTCCAGCTGTGAGCAGGCACCCTCTGACTCCCAGCAGGACTTCCTTGTCTCTAGGATGAGTAGGAACACTGAGTAAACAGCTTCTTGGGCAGAGCAGTCTGTTAAAGATTATTTCAAAGAAAGTAACTGGGGGAAGCTTTACCCCTTTTTTGCTGCTTCCAGGACATCTGCTATCACAGAGCCGGAGCCTGACTTGCCATGGTGGTGTTAGCTCTGCCTAAGGACAGTTAACTTTGCCTGTGCCTTCAGCTCTGGATGATGGCAGTTCCCTCAAAGGTTCCAAGGATCCCCTGAAAAGCCCCAGTCCTGCTCACCCACTCCACGCCCCTGGCGCAAGGGTTAAAGCAGAGAGCCTGCCATGTCCCCAGACTCTGCTGAATTAGCACTCTGCCTCATCCCTTTCCCGAGGACAATCTTTGCTGCATTTAGAAGTGCTGTTTCCTTATGAGCACAAACAGCTGCTGTTTTCCAGGGGAAAGCAACAAGCTGTGCCTGAAAGCTCTCAGGGGACAAGAGTCTTGTTTCACAGAGGAGAGACACACAAGAAAGCAAAGCTGTGAGTGACAGCCCAGCCATCAGGCCCGAGGAGGGAGGTCCCTCTGGGTCTCCCTTCAAAGAAATAGCTGAGAAAAGACCAAGTGGAGAGCAGAAGCACTGACCCAGAAGATACCTGGCACCTCTGCAGGGTGGAAGATTCCCACTCTGATTGGTGGGGAGGAGAGAGGAGAATAGCTTGAGAAGAGCATGGGAAAAGCAGACATTTTCTCACACTGTGTTTAAGTGGTGTTTGGTACCTCTATAGCACTGCATTTGAAATATTCAGGTCTCTACCAATGTTAATATCTTTGTCCTCTGCTAATGACCTTCATGCTCTTAGTTATTGCAGCCTTCTCCCACAGCTGAAGAAGCACCTTTACGAGTGGGCTGTGTGCACTCCTGAGGACAGCGGTGAGTGAAGCTGTGTTGGCTTCATGGGGTGGGGTGGGCTGGGCCAGAGGAAATGGCAACACCCGTGTGGTGTCACCATGACAGAGCAGTGGGGCAAGTTTCAGGTTTGCCATCCTTGACCCTCCAATACTGATACCTCTTATTTTTTTAGGAGAGACTCAAAGCTTGTTCAGGGGAGGCCTGGGACACACTTAATGCTTCTGTAAGTGTCACTTCTTTCTTCTCCTAGAACCCAGCAGTTTTGTAGTTTGCTTAAGGTCAAGGCTTGCCAGCAGCTGGAGTAGCCAGGGATAATATTCCCCTCTTTTTGCATGCTTTTATATGTATATTTATGGTTAGCTTCATCCCATAGTGGATATCATTGAGATGCAATTGGTAACCAAGAGAGGGGGAGGGTTTATGCAGATGCTGAGAGAGAAGAAAACGCTGTTTGACTGAAGAAGGATAGGCAATAGCAATTTTGAAGAAAAACAATAACAATTTTAGCAGTAGTTGACATTCTGTTTGGAAAACAGCAGGAATATTTGTTATCTTTTCTGCCAGAGTGACCCAGTCCTGATTTATTGATATTATCTTGAAGATGACAGAAAACCATATTAATCTACTTGAAATGAAAACCTGGGCTTTGAAAACAGCCGTTGACACTTTCTGAGGGGCGAAGTGATTGAAATCAATCATATTTTATAACTCACAGCAGTTTCTGTAAGCAACTCGAAGATCCAGCTTCCCCACTAGTACCAGGTTTCCATCAATGTCTGCAATCCAGCTGTCAGAAACAGCTTCTCAGTTCAAGTTATCCTTGCACTAATAGTGGCAAATGGATAGAACCATATGACCTGTCCACACAAATGTCTAGCTAGAGACACAATATTGTGAAGATGCAGATCTGACTGAAGACTAAACAGAATTTTTCATTCCAAGGCCAAGACATACAAGAAAGTACTCCTGGCACATGAAGGGAGAGCTAGAGGAAGGAGAAAAGAATGAGTTATGCAGGCTGCAAGTGGAATGGGAAGTGACAGTCCAAGCAACATAGCCATGGAGTAATTTTTTCTGGAAGGAGCCTCTGGAGTTCACCCACCTCTCAAAGAGGCCCAGTTTCAAAGTAAAAGCAGGTTGCTTAGAGCCTTGAGAAGCTGACCTCTGAACATCTCTGTTCAACATGGCAGTTGGCACAACAGAAGGAGGGAACGCCATCCAGAGGGACCTGGACAAGCTTGAGAAGTGGGCCCACATGAACTTATGGGACTCCACCAGTCCAAGTGTAAGGTATTGTACTGTGGTATACACAGCCCCAGATGCAAGAACAGGGAGGGAGAAGAACCCATTGACATCCCTGTGGAGAAGGACTTGGGGTTTCTTGTGGATGAAAAGCTGGACATGAGCCAAGAGTGTGCACTCACAATCCATCCTGGACTAAAAAGCAGTGTGGACAGCAGGTTGAGGCAAGGAATTCTGATCCTCTTCTCTGCTCTGGTGAGACCCCACCTGGAGTACTGCAGCCAGCTCTGAGGTCTGCAGCACAAGAAAGAATATGGACCTGTTGGAGGGGGTTCAGAAGAAGGCCATGAAGATGATGACAAAGGTCTCTTCCAACCCACACCATACTATCAATTCCACCAGAGAAGGAGGTCCAGCTGCCTCAAGGGGCAACATGTTGCTGTGACGAAATACTGTCACTGCAATTTTTTTTCATGACGCAACCCAAATGTCCCTTGTTGCATCTTGTGATGGTTGCATCTTGTCCTTTCTGTATCTTGTACAGGAGTCTGGCTCTTCCTTCTCTGTAACCCCCCGCCAGCTCATGGGATCCTGTAGTTATTTCTCCATTTTAACTGGTCTTTTCCAGGCTGCACAAGCCCAGTGCACATCTCTTTTAGCTTCTCCTCATTAGTTATGTTCTGCAGCCCCTTAACTGTCTTCATAGTCATCTTCTGGCCTTGTCCCACTCTGTCCAAAACACTGCTTCTTTTGTGGGCTCAAAAGTGCCAAACAGAAAGGCACATTGTTCTTCTGAGCTGTGCAATGCTCTTGCCCAGTGTGGTTGCCCTCCATGTCTGCTGGGAGGTCCTGCTGACTGCTGGGCAGCCTGTGCTCATGGGGTCTGCAGTTCTTTTCCACAGAGGGGCTCCTGAGGCAGTGGGTTCCCAGCCTGTTGTGTGAGCTTGTTCTGTTCTACATGCATTTCTGTGTTGATCTTCATAAGGCTTTTATCAGCCCATTTTCTTTGATAGTTGAAGTCCCTCTGAATGACAGTCCTAAAGTCCAGGTAGGTGATCTCTCCCCACCACCATAATTTGCTGTCATTCACATTTCTTCCAATTTCTATTTTCCTCCATGTGTAGTCTTTTACTTGGTTAGTATTGCATGTGAAGCTGGACAAAATGACTGACAGAATGTGCAAATGTATCCCAGCATCACACATTTTTTCCTGCAAAGTAGCATCTCCATTTGTATGTCTGGCAGTACTGCCTGTGCAATTCCCTTCTGATTTATTAACGCTATCAGCAGGAGACATCAAAAATTCCTAAGAAATACATAAACCAAGACAGTTGTCTCAGCAGGAACCAACCTCACATGTAATGCACATACTCTCCTCTAATGCTAAAGCCAAAAAGTGGTTGATTTTTAGTTTCATATCAATTTATTTGCATATAGATGCACAGATATCCCACTCAAGAGACTCAAAGAACAACATTTTTGTTTATCGTGGGTCCAAGGGCAGCAGAAAACCACCTTCAGCATTGCCTCAGCTCCGAAGCCCTGGGGCTTTCTAAAGCATTCAGCTCCACATGACAAAGGGTCCCACACTTCCACTGGGCCCATTAATCAGTGCTTAACTATCATGGTGATGTGGGGCAGATTGAGACAGTGAAAGATGAAAAGTGCCAATTAGTGCTAGGTGGGACACAAGCTCCTGCCCACCACTACAGGGACCAGGGCTCCATTCCTGCTTGCCTGTTTAAAAAATTGACTCAGTTTACCCATTTTCACAACACGTCTCTTGCCGGGTGCACTGATGGGGCTGACAGCAATTTGAGCTGTCTGCTGTCAGATGGGCAGCCACAGTCTGAGCTGATGGATCTGATACTATACTTCTGACCCCTTCTGTCAGCAAAAGTGACAAGGACAGCATCATGGTAAATCCAGAAGGTTAACAGAGAGATAAAACACCATTTGTGTATGGCAGCTCTTTACCGTATACACATACCACCTCTGCTTATGAAGTGCAAAACACGCAGGTACCAAGCACAAACATTTTGTTATTTCCATAATCTTTTTCTTATAAAAAATACATCTGATTTATATTGGGCTGAAATCAGAGACCTCAAGGAATTAATTTTAAGTCCACACTGTGCTCTGAATCAGTTTTGTTTGAGCAAAGGCTCTTACGCCTGGCCCTCACCCTGGGTATGCCAGGAGGAATGCAGGAGTATGGGAATGAAAGCCTGCCTGTGCCTGCACATTCCGCAGGCAGCGGGGTCGAACTCGACCGTCTCATCCATGATGTCCACTTGGTTAGCTTTGAGGCAGCACACTGGAATATCAAAGTACCTGCATCAGGACAAGGTCCATACAGGTCGTTGTGACAAGGTCATTACTTTTCCGTGAGGAAAGTAACGAAAGCATCAGCATGCTTCTGCAGCTGCCACAGTGCAAACCTCAGCTAGCTCAAATGCATATGCCAGCCTGCTCACATACTCGGCCTGAGAGCTCCACTGAGTGAGAGCCACGTAATCAATTAGTTAGTCAATAAAAATATACACTTATTTATTGTCATTTGGTCACCAGTCATCATATGGAGATACGTTCACCCAATACCCCTAGAAAGATACAACCAGAAAGCCTTGACCCCACCCTGTTGACTGCCGACCTCAGCAGAGATCAGGTTTAGGGACTGCTGCACACCTGTGTGACCAGCTGTTCTGCCTTTTGAGTATGGTTGAACCAATCCAAATCTTTGCTTTGAAGAGACACTTGGTTTAGACATAGGTCTGTTTTTCTTATGCAAACTGGATACCATTTTCCTTCTGGAAAAGTTGGGCTCAGCCCTTTATTTCTCATTATGTTGGCAAAGGGATGCTAAAACTTCTTCATTTTCCATCAGCAGGAGTTTGGCAAAGTGGAGTTGATCACCCACCTGCCAAGCGCTCCCTTTCCCACCTGCACAGGAGTGTCAGCTCCACAGCTGACGAGAAGATAGAAAAAACTGGTTACTTTTGTGTCCTGGTGCCTCACAACTGAGGCTGCAGTAACTAAACGTTTTAATACTTCCCATTATCTTTGCCTTGAAGAATGTTGTAATATTCCATAATCCATTTTGATTTGGATAGGAACAACATGCTCCTGGAATGCAATGCTTCTCATGCTCCAATGTGCTCACTCAACTGCAATATTCAGAGAACTGAGTAACAGCAGCAATGTACAAACTATGTAGTGGAAGGGTAATCTCAATTGTTTTTCTGAACACGTTCTTCATTAAATTCAGGCAGGACCAAAAAGAAATTCTCGGCTTGCTGCAAAAGAGCCAGACCAGAACATGGCCTTATGAGTTTTGAGTTCCTTTGATCAATGCCCTGAGTGAACAGGAATTTGTTGGTCTTTCCAGAGCAGCAATGGTTATCATCTGTGCTCTGTGTTTTCTGATGAATTTATTATACCCAAGGTAGCATTTTTAATATATGACTCAATTTTTCTTTCTATTACTATGTTTCTGTCTCATCAAATGGACTTGATCATGTTATTTATGGCTCAAATCCAGGCAGTTTTCAGTGTGTATTACACGGACTTGGTACACATGTACCTAGTAATTAATTGCTGTGGATGGAGCATGCCTTCAAGCATCATGCATGGAGCACTTCTGACCACTTTGCAAGCCTCATCATACATCAACATGCTTTATCATACCACAATCAGAAACTGCAGATGCCTGTACAAATTTGGAAAAGACATGGCCATATCATCTCAGCCTGTAAGCACAGTAGAGGCTTAAACTGACCACAGCTCACTGGACCCAAGGCAGGAGAAAATCTTTGGCCCTGTTTTACACCAGAAGTCAAATATGGCAGCTGCTGGGCTCCATTTGAGTCTCACTGTTTATGAATCAGCTCTCTCCCTAAGGAGAGCCTGGTCAGCCTGCAAAGAAGAGCAACACGAGTGACTCATAAGAGATGATTCACTCCTGCTGAGAATTCAGATGTCCTGATGGAGATGCTGCAAGTACTGTAGTGTGGAAAGCCCTTAGTTCACCAGAGGTTGTTGTCTGGATGCTCCTAAAGAGAAATGCCAGACCTTACAGTGCATCTATAGCTACAGTATTTTCTGCCTCTGTAATCCAGGGTAGGATTGAATCAGAGCCAAAGCCCAGCTGATCTTATACCTATTTTTGTTGTGTTCACCACTTCCCTCCTGAAAATAAAGCAAGGATCCCTTAGCCAGGCCCACTTTTTCTCGCATGACCAGTTTTGTGTGTCCATTACACCAGCTGGCAAAGCAGCATGGCCACTAGCGCCCTGAAAACAGTCCCTTGCTTTTTATTTTGGGGTGTTTCAGGCTCTAAAATGGTGTTTTTAAGTTAGTCTGAATATTACTACTTAATAATCCCTACTTGAACCCTTGTTTCAAACACCACTCCAAATCCTACACTCTGCCCTTCCCTCTCTTACAAGGGGACAATTGAGAAGATCCTGTGCAAGCTAAAACTTACTGCGTTTCCTAGTGAGGCATTCCTGGTACAGCAAAAGAGCTCGTCCTTGGATCCTGGCCAATCTGAGAAGAAGCTCAGGGTGAGAAGGTGAATAACTCCCCATAGATAAAGAGAATAATGTTCTGAATCAGTGGAAGAACAAAAACAAGGCCTTTAAATTTATTAAGGTGCATGATAAATTGTACCTGTAAGGTACTCACATTGATTATTGCTATTATCTCACTGGTACCCCTTCAGGTATTGAGTAGGAAGTTATTTGAGAGATGATTATTTCTGAAGTTATCCTGCTAGTGTCATCCACTTTACCATACTGCACCCTGTCTAGTCATCCTGAAGATGATTGTTTGTGTTTTACCACAATGTCATTAAAAATCAAGCAAAAATACAGAGCCCATCCTTAGCTGTGTTATTTCTGCACTTATATCTGTCCAGCCACTGTACTGCAGGAGGCAAAGGTGCTGGGACAAATAATGTGTGACCAGACTGCAATGCTCCCCCATCTTCCACAGTGCAGAACCAACATTTTCAAGCAGAAGAGTGTTCAAACAATTTTTTCCACTAGACAGCAGTGAGCCTTCTCTCCCGCACCCCCACGTGCCTCTGTGGGGCTGGGCTTCTGTGATCAGAGGCAGAGTGGTGCTCTCCAGACCAGCCCACAGACAGCAGTGCCCCTCTTGCAGCGAGGGCTGCTGCCTCTGGAAGTCAGCCCAGATGCCCAAACCACAACCCAGCTTCCTGGATGGTTTGAGAGGTGTGGGCAGGGTTTAGCTCTCTCTCCATCCTTCACCACCCCTAGCACCTGCAGGTGCTGAAACCTGAACCTAGAAATGGCTATGTTCCCTTATATTTTGGGATGCTGCCAACTTTGGAGAAGGTTAATGAAGGAAAATAGCATCTGTAGCAGTTTATAAGTGAGCTAATTCTAGAACAGACTGTTGTGGGTGAAGACAAGGTGTATCTGTAGATCAGCATCTCTCCAGATGCCAAATGCCAACCATCTGCTATGGGCAATTATAGAAAAAGAAATCCTTAAAAAAATATAATCTCTTGTATAGGAAAACTGCAGCAACCCAGCTATATAGTTAGGTATCAGCAATCCCCAAGCTGCACTATTTATAGAAAACTTGGGAATATGAACAGGAAGGCACCACAAAGAACTCTTGTTTTACTTGAGTTCCTGTGTTTCCAGTAACAGAAAAAGAATGATATAAAAACCTGTCAGTATAAAGTTACTTGGCTATTTCTTTTTGAAGAAATTCAAGTCAAGGTAGTGAGGTGTTCTCTTTGCTGGCATACAAACACTATTCCAGGGCATTGCCATGTAGATTTGAATCCTTCTTACTGCAGCCCACTGGCTTTTCTCAATAGCCTTTTTTTTAGTTACCTGCATGCCTGTGCATTAACTGCTGGGTAGCACTCCACACAAATCCTATACAGGCTGCACTCCTATGTAGGTGCTGGCGAAACTCTCAAGTGCTCTACAGGACTGTTGCAGAGATGTCTGAGGCCAGAGACCATTGTCAGAACTAGAAAACTGGAGAGGAGCTCTTCAGGCTGGCAGCGAAGACATCTGAAAAAAAGAAAAAAGAAGCAAAAGAAAGAAAACAAAAAGGAGAATATTCTTGTGAACTTAACAGTATTTTGAGTAAGGGTTCCTATTACATTTGGGACAGATATACCTTTCTTCATATCCCCCCCAACACATACAAACACACACTTTAGGACACTGGGAAGTATTTTTCTGTTTTCAGATTACACTGAAGATTAAAACAATCATCTTTACTAATATATTATTACTGCCATTATTCAAACAATTCCCTCTTTAGAAGTTATGAAATATGGATAATAAATAGGATCTGAATAAGCACATATTTTCTTTGTTATGTTAATGGCCTGGCTGAAGTCCACCAGAACAGTCTTATGTGTGTGACTGATCGCTTTGTTTAAACCTCTGGATACTTTATAAAAACGGGCTCGAAAAAGGGCGCTTTGCACAGACCTGTTCATTTGGTGCTACCTCAGCCAGGAGAAGAACCCAGCCTGAAAACTGTTTTTAACCAAGACATTCTTACACTAATGAAAATAAATTCATAATTGACACTTGGGAAAAAAAATTTCCAAGTAATGGGCAATGGGAGAAGTGTCTTTGGGCTCCTCTTATAAAATAGCATATTAAATTTATCAAAGCCCAATCCATGGACAAGAGATGATTCATATGGATGAGCCAGTTACTCTAGTAAGTCCTAGCTTCTGGGACATGAGAACTTGACCAGACAATGAAAACACAGGTAAAGCACAAGCTAAAGCAATGGGTGTAATTCCTAGAGGTGACTAGGAATTTGGCCACTACATTCTTTCGAGATATGCCTACTGCCTTTGTTTAGAAAAAGTGCTGTAAATAAAGTTTACTCCAAGATTCACAGCATTTTTTTACCTGATTTGAATAATACAACAGTAAGAATATTCTCAGTTTCTCTGCCTCCCATTCTGGTGTCTTTTCATTTTAGCTTCTCCCCTGATCTGCATCCAGGTTTATAACCATGTTTTCTCAGACCTCAAGTTCTTAAGAACCTGGAAAAACACCATCATGAACAATTTTTTCCCAAGGCGCTGGACAGGCCATACAGCTGAGTCCTGTGTGATGTTCAAACACCTGGAATTAGAGGAGATGTAAGTGGCCAAAAAAATATAACTGATCTTCAGTCTTTGAAAATCTCCAGGAGGAAGTGAGGTCATTTCCTGAAGTGTTTAAATGGCAAGGTCTTTTAACCCACAAAGTAATCCTATGAGCCCTGGCAATTTGCTTTGGAATTTGCTTTGCTTTCATGAGCTGATTGCATCCAACAGGATTAGTTAGAGAAGCTACCCCAGATAATCTCTCCTGCCACATGTGATGTTCACCTCTCTACATGCACTTAAAATGAACACTATAAACATCTTAGAGCCTCCAGTTCCCACTGCTATGTGGATTCAGGCTGGTAAACTCACCAGCAGCCTTCACTTTTGTTTTGTTTTACTGACATGGCCCCAGAGCTTGAGAGCCTCCCCAGTGCCAGCCCTGACACAGCAGCACGGTGCACAGTCACACAGGACACGTGGAGCTTGAGCAGACAGAGTAGGAGTTCCCTCACTCTGTACAGTGGTCACATTTCATGTCTGAACTGGACAAGAACATTTGGGTTGTGTCCAAGCACATCTGGGTTGTGTCCTGTCTGTAAGTCAGTTTTTAGCCTCTCTTTCAAGACTGACAATAGAAGTGCACACTAGCATCACTTGTGATATTGATACCTGGTGGAGATATTTCTAGTACCTAGTTGGAGCATGAATACATATTGCCTCACCATATCTAGGCTACCAAGACGCCTGCTGCTTTCTTTGCTTCCTGCAGCTCAGGGAGGAGTGCAGGAGTGGGGCAGGGAGGAGAAGGCAGGACTGTTGCTCTAAGAATGTAAGGTACGACCAAACTCCTTGAAATCCTCCTCTTTCCCTGTCCTTTATTCTGAAGCCAGGAGTAGTAACTCTTTTTCTGGGCACAATATTAAGTCATCAAAGGTGTTGTGCCTGCCAAATTGTTCACTGAAGAGGGAGTTCCTTTGGGTGATGTTCCTCTGAAGCTATTGTCTCCTCAAAGCACAATGCTGACACCACACCAAGTATCCAAATAAGAGAACCAGTTCCCAAGGATTTTCAGGTTGTGAAATCTGACTCTGCTTTTGCATCCCTGTGTAAATCAACAATAATGCCTGCCTGACCTTAGATCCCAGCTCCCAAGTGGAGACATTCCACCTCAGCTCCTAAGAAGAACAGGCACAAACCATTGAGCTATAAAAGTACAAACTATTTGATGAATTTTCCCATACAAAAGTTTCAGAAAATATAGATACAGACCTGCAGTTTCCCTTTGGGGCTGGACAGATCCCATGTGTCCAAGGGAGGCACCTGGAAGTTACAAGAGAGAAGGGTGGGCCCATGTTAGACTTTTCACCCAAAGCAAATGCTGTCTGCTATGCCAAAATTGCTCTTTCATCTGCCACATCCTGCCTGCCCTTTTCTTCTTTCAAGATCCCAGGCTGGAGCTGCAGAGATAAGTGAAACTCTCTGTCTGAGACATCTTGTGGATGAGAAACTTTCTTCAAGGAAGTTATTCTACTCTGGGAATCTGGCAGTCCATAAATCACAAGACTAATGTTCATTGTAAATTAATGCAGAATCAGCCAGGCGGAAAACTCCAGTGGCTACAACATTTCACGCGATATAAACAGAAGTATTTGTCTTGTACAACATGAAATGACCAAGACACAATAGGACATCTCTTACATTGTGACTGCAAAGACTTCTTCCATGCACCTGAAGAAAGCAATAGCATCATTTATTTCATGATCAATGTTTAAGTTTCAAAGGCAAAAATCAGCTGCTTCTTCTTCTTGGCTGATCTCAGGTGAAATTGAGTTTGTTGTTCACCTCCTGCACTAGAGAGGGAACAAAGCTTTATGCATTGTTCATCTTTTATCATCATGGAAAAAAAATAAACAGATTTCCATATAACTTTTCTCTGACTCCAATTAATATCATAGTGCCACTAAACCTGTTAACAAGTTGAGGTTCAATGACAGACCAATGGAATCATCCAAATCTGACCCAGAACTTCTCCAAGGTCAAGAGAGACACCTAAAGCTCCAGCCTGGAGCATGCTGTCAGCAGAATATATGATGGGGATGGCAGCGGCTCTGGCCTGCAGGATGGTCTTCCCACCTCCTGTTCAGTTCAATACAATTTCCCCTCCCAGGTCTGGCTGTCCAGGGCTCTGGCAGAGGCAGAGAAAACACTGAGACAACACTCATTTAAAGACCATCATTAACCCAGATGTCTGCAGCTTCAAATAGTAGAAATCAGCTGTTGAGGAAAGAGGTATAGCTCTGGGAACAAGCTGGATGTCTGGTATTAGTATGCCTTTATGCACAGTGATGGTACTTGTGTCACACCTGGATAAGGCAATCTGCATTTTGGGTGCTCCTTGGGAGGTGACGCAGCCTGCTCCACCTGGGATGGGAGGCCACATGGGACCCCCAACAGGGAGGCTGTTGTGTAAAAACACATCAGGCCAGATCTCCAGGAGGAAAAACTGAGCAGACCTTGTCACTCCCATGATCTCCACTGCCTCCCAGTTGTGTAGCTGTACTTGCATTCCCCTAGCCTTTAATTTCTATTTTTAAAAAAGTTCTAGACATTCACAGTCAACTGCCTTTGAAGCTCCCCTGACCTTCCCATGTGTGCACGACTCTTGCTAGTGCCTTAAACGATGAAGTCAACATCAGCTCAGTAAAAGAACAGATGAACACCTTACAAACAGGCAAAACGGAGGCAGAGTGTTTGCATTGCAGAACATCCAGAGAACAGGTAACCATGACTGTGCAGAGGAATCTCTTTTCATTGCCTGTCAGGGGCTCTATGGGCTTTACATCAGCTGCCAGCTTGACCCCCTGTCTGAAGAACAGATGTTATTTATGAAGGACCTCAAAGTCACAGCAAAGAGGGAGGTACCCAACTCCACTATAGTCAGTGGGGGTTAGATAAGGAGGAGAAGAGAGTTCAAATGCTCTTGCTGTATCGGGTGCAATGAGGCTTCATGCAGCTCCTCAGGATCAGCACGGGGCTCCTCGGATCTGTTAGCTGACAAATGTGAAAGAGTTACTTGTCTGGGGCCACTTGGACTGTGTGGCTGCAAATGCAGCATGGGGACTGCATTGGACCCTGCACCCTCCCACAAGATGGTAACTGAAGAGGTCGAGATGGTACCTCAGTAAATCTGATAATTTACATATTCTCAGAGCAGAGCTGGTTTTTTTTCCTCCTTACTTGCACTCTCTTTTATCTTTGAGTGTCATATTTCCCTCAGCTTACTCCTAGACTGTGAATGAGCTCTTCTCAAGGCCTCAGGAGACGAAGTAACTCTGTGAAATCTACACTCTCTAAATCTAAAAGGACATTTGATATATTGCTAGGGATTTTTATAAAATATACATGTCTGGTCCCAAATCTAGCCTTGGAAAACTCTTGTATTCCTTCCCTAAAAGATTGGAACCCGATATAGACTGAAAGTCAGCTACAGTGTGGCTCCCTATTCTCAAAACAGGTCGCCTCTACCATGAGACTTGCAGTGTGTCTTTGTACTTAACAACAAAATGTGTGGGGGTGGGGGAGAACAGCACAGGTTTCTGTACTGGCAACCCAAAATATCACATTCAGGTTTCAGCTGGTTTGGTTTTCTCCTGCAGCAGTGACTGAAACAGCTTTCTGAAAATGGGAAATGGACTTTTTCTCAGTCATAATCATGAAACTCATGATTTCACAGAGACACTGTAACTGTGGCTGTCATCTGTGTGCAATGAGGCAAGCAAGTGAAACACCGTGTCTTTTGCTACTTATGCTTTCAGTGTGTCAACACATTCACCCATCTGCACCTTACATCATCCTGTGTATATTGGCTCAAACACAATTATTTAGAAAATATGTGGAAAAATTGTGTGACCGAGAAGATGAAATGTGGTATAATCCTAATAACTCTTCGGTAACAGCACAGAGCTCTTATCACAATCTCTTCACACATTTGATTTTACCACTAAATCCCTCATGCTCTCTCAGGCTAGTTATCCTTACAGGCTGGAGGTCAGGTTGCATCCAGAATGGAAGATTCTTCTCTGATAGCATGTCCAATATGAGGGAGATTCCCTGCCTTCAGCAAGTCTTTTAAATGAGATTATTGATTTCATTTTGCAAGCGAATCAAAGTAGATCACCTGACCAAGAGTGCTGGGATTTCAGTAGAGGGGTAAGGACAAAAGGTGAAAGTTTTTTTGTGAAGTGGTGAGCAGAATGAGCAAAGAAAGACTCCTCCAGTTTTGAAACTCTCAGCTCTGCTCTGGACCGGAGTTTTGGAGAAAACCAAGAGCAACAGAACTCCTGGTTCTTTTAGCAGTTCATTGAGTCGCAGTTGCTTAAAAAGGTTTCCCTTAAGACATTCACCTAATAATAGGTTACCTTCCCTACATTGGTTATCAGATCTAGGCACTGAGATGTGTAAGTTCATAAGGGCCTTCATCTCTGGAATGGTGGAGAACATAAGAGGAAGGTGAAATGATATGAGATACAGGATAGTGCCAAAAGGAGATTCTCCTGTTAGGTTTGACATATAAAGTGCTGCATCCCCTCAAAAACCTGGCTCTACTACTGGAGAAATAGTCATAAAAGAAGAAATACGTTACAGGCTAAAAGTAGCCTTGCAAAAAGCAACTCATTTTAGAGAAAAAATTACTGTCTCTTCACAGGGGATTTCATACACATTGTTTCCATAATTGCTGTTGGATTATGAATCATTTGTGCCTGGCACCGGTACATTCACCTGTGGAATAATGGGCTCTATCAGCAAAAACAAAGGTGCTCTGCCCTCTGTTTTCTGGAGGGAGTGACAGAACTCAGGCTCCACAGAGCTGGGCAAGTTTTCCTGCCACAGCACCAGTTTACATCAAAGGCATGATGGTGTTTCCTGCCAGATGGAAGGGAGTGCTTTTTGACGCCTGTTTCTGTTTAGGGAATGCATGTAGTTCTCTCCAGGCTCTGACAAAAGGAGACTAAACTGCAGCAGCCTGGCCTGCCCCAAGCACAGCCCCATTTCAGTAAGTCAAAATAACTACATTCCCAGCCAAATCTTCCATAGGTATAAACAGGAGGGAGGGTGAGCTTTAACCTCTCAGCATGTTGGTGGGTGAGTCACTCCAGCCGGCTGGGATTCCAATCCATGGCACATATCCCAGGCTGCAGCAAGGAAGCCCAGGGCATGAAGAGGGGGAGGCAAGCAGACCTGTTGCTCTTTTAGCTGCTCTGGCTCTTGTGATCCTGGCTCTGTTCCCCAACATAATTTCCTTTTCCTTGAATAATTATCTGAACAACTTCAGTAACACGATCAACCGAGTACGAAAAAGATGCAGAGGTGATTCAGTATGTTGGTGCTATGGAGGCACAAATGTAATGGTGCTCCCCTCAGCAGTTCCCTTTCTCTCCAGCTCCTGCACTGGAGCTGGAGGGACTCTGAGCACCAGCCTGCCTTGCAGTAACAAGGTCAGCACAACTCCCCTTAACATATTTTCTACAACTGCTGTATTTGGCTGCTGATGACTCCCTTTGGAGAGGGCAAACCCAGAATTGTTGCGTTGTTTCACATTGCTGTGCATTAGAAATAACCAGAGGATTTAATTTCAACTCAACATAGAGTTGTTGAGTTTTGTATATTTTTGCTCTTTGGAAAGTTTTATCTGTGGAGTGTAAAACAAAGGCATAGGTAAAAAAATCCATTATTGCCTATTATTTTGTTTTGTGGTGCTTTCTGCTTTGCACTTTGCTTTTGCACTGTCATTTACAAACCGGTCACAAAAATGAATTCATTTACTGTTGACTTGAATCATGTAGCATATTGAGTTTCATTACAAGTATCCAGAAAACATTTTTCTTCAGATAATCCTTTATGGCTTTAATGTTCAAGGATCAATTTGTCTCACAAGATGAAACAGAGGTCAGAAATTCAATGCAGTGTGACAACACTCTGTTACTCCACTTATTATTATGGCAACATCCTCTGGTACCACAAGTGTTAAGACTTGCATAAACATTCCAATTTGAAGTCTTATTTTGAGAGACCTGCAGCTCAGTCACAGAGATTTGCTGTAGGCAGAACTTGTCATACAAATATTCAGCATAGAACTAATTTTCTTTAACATGTTTTAACATCATCCAAAACAAACAAAGACTTCAGCACTTTTAAAAATACAGTTCTCTGTATCTTGATCAAAACGCAGGACTTGATTCAACAATGAGTAGCTGTAGTTTGAAGCTAGTTTGAAGCTAATATGAAGTATAGTGAGGTTAAGTGAAGTGAGTTACTCTAGAGGCAAGCTAGAATAACACACTAGTAGATGAGGCTCAAAGTAACTTTATTAGATACTCTGTTAGGGCCTCCATTAGATTTTACTTTAATATCAGCTTGAATCCAGCTGAACTTTGCTCCTCAGAACAACACATCCAAAAAGGACAGAAAACCTGGTTTGTAAAAGTCTGATTCCATGTGATTATATATCATTTACTGAGGCATCCAACAATGCTTCAAACTTGTTTCAGCTAAGATAAATTGGGTGAGTGCATCTCACATCTCCTGTTTTCATTTATTCAAAGTGAAAAATCACAAGGGATAATACCTTGTGTCAAACAAAAAACAGGGCTGACTTCAAATAACCCAAACACTGATCTAGTGTAGCTAAAGCAGGTCAGGGTGTTTTGCATTTTGTTCAAGATTTTCATAACTTTCATTTAAACATCAAAGGCAACAAAAGCAATGAACAATGAAAAACTCCAGAAAACATACTCTAGTGCTGAACTCCACACCTGTGCTCCTTTTCTGGTGCTCCTCTTGTATTGACGGGAGAGAGAAAGGAACTGTCAGTGAGTGACTCACTTCAGAAGAGCTCCGGGATATTGTCCAGCTGATCCACCTTCTGCAAACCCTTGTTTTCCTTCTTCAGCTATTAAGAAAATGTACATGGTGAGTTCAGATATAGGAGGCTTCCTCTGGACAGATCTTCTTGGAGAATCTGTAGCAGAAACACAAGTGAGAGCATTGCTACCAAGCACCCTCTTGGATTTGCAACAAATAGCAACAGCATGTTTGGAGACAACCTTAAACTAAAGAAGTTTATTTTCCTTTCAGTAACCACACTTCTCGGGGGAGTTTCAGCAAATGTGCATCTCACAGAAGGTGTACATATGTATTTTTTTACTTCAACTTCTGCCCAACACCAACATTTTTGACTGTGTCCATCAGGAGTATGTGTCCCTCTGCAGAAGTGACCTTGTGGCCACTTCCACTGATGACATCGATAGCAAAGTATCAAAGCATCTCCTTTCCCCAGACCATAGCCAGACAAAATCTCAGGTATAACAAAAGGAAAAAAAAAAAAAAGTTGCACATCCAGAGAGCATTGGGGTTGGTGGGAAAGAGAAGGAACAGGGCAGAAACTACAGTTATGCTGCATGTCCCTGGAAAATTGGGGTAAATAACTGTCTGGTGAACCTTAAACTGGAATATTGTGCTCAATTTTGAGATTGATGATAATAGACTGGAGAGAGAGCAGCAGAAAACTGCTAAGATGGACAGGAGCCTTAAGGCAAAAAGTGGCTGTTGGGAGAATTGAATTGTTTAATCTTGTTTAATCTGATAAAGAAGAGACTAAGGGATGATTTAACAGTAGTCTACAATTATATTTGGGGTTTTTTTTACACAAATGAAACTAGCCAAAATTTTGGTATTGCCAGCTAACAGCAAGGGGGAACATGGGACGGATGCTAGAAAAAACTTTCAGTATTATTGGGAGACAATACAGGGTACTCTGGGAGGTTGTGGAACCTCTGTCCTTGGAGGTTTGTGAGACTTAGCTAGACGAAGTCATACTTAACCTGATAAAATGGCAGTGCTGCTTCACGAGGTTGGACATGATGACCTCCAGACATTCCTTCCAGACAAAATTTCTGTCACAAATTATAAGTCCTGTTAATTGACAGTAAGTGCAACAGCTTGAAAAGGAAACGTGGTTCCTCAAAAGGGAGGAAAAAATGTCTCTGCCTTTATGAAAAATGGACTCTCAACCTTCCAAATTCATACAGACCAAATGATGTAAATGCACTTAGAGATGAAAGAGAGCTTTTACTTTTCGGGAAATGTTGTCTTAGCAAGTTTAAGGCCATCAGATTATTTTAAGAGAACATAAAGCAGCCTCATTAAAAACCAGAATTCTCCATACTTCCTGCTCAGAGTTGGAACATAAAGCTCCAGTCATAAAAGGTTCATAGAGAAGGGCATCTTTAGACAGTACAATACCTAAAAGATATTGGGATTTAAATATACTTTCAAAGGGATAGCTGTTCAGCTGCACAGGCCACTGCTTTGGACATTAGAAAAGATACTTCAAGCACTTTAAATAAAGATATAACTCCTATGGTTACTTCCAAAATAACCTAGGAGCCCTAAATTTACTTGTCTGCCACTAGAAAAAGTTCTACAATAAAGTTTGAATCATCTTGTGGCTTCTGTGAAAGCTTATTTAAGACTAAAACCATATATAAGAAAAAAGGAACAAAAACATCATATTTAGCCAGTGAAAATCATGTGGCCAAGAAATAAACCTTTCTTCAAAATATGTGAAGTTTCTTGTGCCACTTTTCCCTTTATGTGACTTTAATAAGACAAAGCTGTTTGCATTTTTTCAAACCCACTTGATTTCCTTCATTTCCAGCTGTGATCCACAGTTTTTGCTCAGTACTGATAACACCAGGTTGTCCAGAGTCACCATTTTATGACCACAGACAAATGTTTCAAAAACACTCAGGTAAGTGGGAAGGACATAATCTCTTGTATTTCACAGAATACCAGGTTGGAAGTGACCTCAAGGATCATCTGGTCCAACCTTTCTTAGCAAAAGCATGGTCTGTATGTGGCACCCAGTGTTTGAGTGGACAGCTGGAAAGGCTACAGGAGGACAGCACAGGGGCTGCCTGCTTTGCTCCAGCATGCAAGTAAGCAGCTGCAGCACGTGGGGCAGATGAAGCAGTGGAGGAAGGGGAGGAAAAGAGAGCAGGGAGCCTGCAGGCCAGCTGGGCAGTCTTAACAGGAATGGGAGACTTCGCTGTAACAAAAGGACTCATAAAATAATCTGCAAGATGCTAGGGAAAATGACACTTTCCTCAGGTGCCAGATAGGACCATTTAGGAATTTAGGAAGCTGCTCAAAACTCCACAACAGGAGCAAGAGGGAAAAAAAACAGCCCTCGTGGGTGAGGAGGAAAGATTTGATTGTGAACATTGGGTAAAAACAATCTGTCTCCATCAGAAGACCAGAGTATCCCTGTCAGCAGTTACCTTGCTCTCATCTTGTTCTGATCAAATCAAGTATTAGACACTAGATAGCCTTTTGTTATTTCTGGTATATTCCCTTCAAGGAGAAGGTGCAGGTGTATCTGCAACTCTGATTCCTCTGAGCATCTGCATTTAGTGTCAGCAGACCTTAGGATAAGCTTACAATGCTCATTCTCATTCACAACACCAAGTAAAGGATTCATGCCATCAACAGTAACTGAATATTTCCAGATCACTCTGAGAAGTGCAGTGTGCTTGTTGCGTGTTTTATTATATACATTCACGAACAGGATGGGGCCAATGGGGAACAAGACATGAGACATTTTTATTTTCCAAGAATCTCATTACACGGTTGAGACAGCAGGAAGATGACACAGCTCACGTTCCCAGCATCAGCCACTGAGTTCTATGTTACAGTATACTTTAAACTTCCCTCAGCCAATTGGAAAGAGCAAAAGCTATTGACAGAAGCTCTAACCGACCACTACAAGCACACGTACATCTCCTTAAAACAATGCTTGCTCATTCCTAAAACAAAGCCTGCTTTTAAGCATCCAAATTCAAAGCACAGTGCTCCATTATTAAGCTTACAACTTTCTATATCTTGCTAGATACACTTTTCTGCTGTTCTAAGGTTTGCATGACCTATTTTTAAGTCACTGCTTATTGTTAAAAGTCCTTACTCACTTTCTAAATTACTTTCAGAATCAGCATCTACAGCATAACTCTTTTCTTTCATGCTCCTGAGGCCTGTTTTATAACTTTCCCAAAAATCCTTTACATTAAATGATTCCCATAGTGCAGCTTGGGTATTTCTGAGACCTTTCCTGGAGATGAAAACTAGTGATTTTTATGGAGGGAATTTGTAGCGTTGTAAAACATGGACAAATCCTTATTACCATATTGTACCCATTCACTGCAATGGGGTTTGCTGTACACATGGTGTGACAGAGAAACTGTGGTGCATTCAGGAATTATAGACTGGCCTTTTACACATGCAAGCTTCGTCATTTTTCTCTTCTTCACTCTAAGAGGATTATGAAAGCATCTCTGTGACATTATAAAAACATTTTAAAAAGATGCTCCTCTATGTTAGTCTGCAGATTGATTTCACTCTCACTCCTTAGGTTTCTTTCAGACTCTCTTCTAGTTCATGGTTGATTTGTTAAAAAAAGAGAACAAACTAAACCAACTAAAAATAATCAGCAGCTGAACAATGCTAGGATGTTCTGCAATAACAAACTAGGATAGACTGGAAAGGAAGGCACTGACATGCAGTTATAGCAAGAATTCACACTTAAAAAATCCAAGAGGATTTTATGCCTGAGCCTTAATAAGGCTATTTACAGATGACGAAACTCTCCTGCAGCATCCCTTTAAAGTTTCTCTGTATAAACATCAACAATCCTGCTGGACAATTGGCAAGACGTTAGGAGGCTTATGGCATGCTGTGCTGTAAAGCTATCTAGTTTTAAAGAGCAAATGACTCATTTAATAGATATGGTTCCGTTGAAAGAACATTCTTCAGAGCTTAGTAAGAAGTTTAAACCACATTAACATTAGAAATCAATAAGCCAAACCACTGTGGACTACTGAGGTCACGGTTAATAAATAACAACTTCAATTTTATTTTCATATCCTCTTTTTGGTCTAATCACTTGACCTCATTTTAAAATATGGTCTGGATGTAATTCACCATTCCACACAAAGAGACTGATGCTTTTCCCAATTTTACTCTCTTCAGTAATTTCTATTACATTAAGTCTGATTTACACCAGAGGAACTGAATACCTTTTCTGATATTTTAAAAGGGAATCAGCCACCCAGTTTACAAAGAACATCTCGATTTAATGGTGTCATTTGGACCTTTTCTGGCTACATGATACACAGCTTCTGCTGGCTGTGTGACATAAAAATGTGTAGCTATGAGCCCATTGTTTGCCTTCTCCTTTGAGTGGCAGATAACTCATTCCTCATTCTCCAAGCTGTGTAGACTGCAACTGATGGAACGGCATTTCCCCCACTGGAAACAAGGCTGCCTCTGGTCTGCATACAGGCTGAAAGCAAGCTGAACGTATTTACATATTAACTAGAGCTTATGTGGAAGATCCCCTACTCATACACAAGTATTTCAATATTTCAAACAGGCTTTGAATTGTTCAAGTATTGAGCCACCCTGAAGTTCCTTGCTAAGCTTTCTGAGAGGAAAAGACACAGAGAGGAACATCAAAGGATGTTTGTACCTTTACAAAACCCCATGTATTTCCTAAAAAAGGAAGACATTGCAAGTCTGAAGGAGCTTTTTGTTTTGTGCTTGTTTTTACTGAACCCCGTACTGAGAAACTCAATTCTTAGCAAACAAAAGGAAGACCAAGAATTCAGAAGCTGTGTGGCAGAAGACAGACAGTCAGCCTTGAGCACAAACAGCTTAAAGTTGCACTAGGGCTAGAATATACTTCCCGGAGCTCTGGCATTACACTCAGGAGAAACATTGCTGGTTTGAAAGAAACACTGTGTCTTGGATTTGTGCAAGGAATATCCATCATCTTGAACAGAATGTCTATGCAGAGGCAGAAACACCACACTGACAAGAATGCAGATACCTCAGGTTTCCATAAAAAAAAAATCCTTCAGAAAATATTATCTATCAAAGTTGTGCCTGAGTTGAAAGCAAGACTATAATTTAGTGGTAACAAGAATCTCAGATGACCAGACTACTATTTGCTACTGGACAGCCCTGGGGTCATTTATTCATTCTGTTATTAACAGCTCTTGTCACTCAAATAACCATACATTTTCATACACTTCAAAATAGGAATCAAAGAAAAAAAGGAAATACTTTCTAACACTTTGAATTTGTGTTCAGTATAACCAAGACTGAAAGCTTAAATTCAGTCATAACCATCTGAGTTCTGCAGACCTTCCCCCAGGCTTCAGGTCAGGGCTAATACATGGTTTTTCTCAAGGTAAGCTCACAATTGTTTTCTGCGTTCCAAACAGTAGATTTACAAAACATAAAACAGGTTGTGAAAATTTCCTATTCTCTTAAAGTTCTAGTCTTCCAACAAAGACTTATCAGTCAATATATTGCCCGTGATTACTACTACTGCACTTCACATATCCCACTTTTTGACATGGCATGGTTTTGTCTCTTTACTTTCCCATAATCGCTCCTCAGAATTAGTTTAAATACCTTCAGCTTATGTCTAGACACATGGGCACCTGAATTGGTACCAACAGCATATTCAGTAATTTTTAATTTTTTAAAATTTTTTAATGACTTTGATCGGAAAATGCTGGTCTGCTGTTTTTTGGCGGCAGCTCAAGCTGTCTGTGTCACTGCACTGTGAATAAATGGCTTCATGGAATGAGACATCTGGGACTCTGCCATGGGAAATGGTCTCTTCTGGGGTCGAACTGGTAAGGAAACCTGGTCTGACTGTGTGAGGGGCACGTGTAGGAGCCAAGCGGGGCACCTGTCAGCTTCCTGGAGCCACCCTCTTGAAGGGGCTTCAGTCCCAGCAGTGAAAGTCCCTGGCTTGGGAGTATGATTGCCAGGGAATCTCATGAATGGGCAGATTGGGATGTTTCCTTAACAGTGACCTCTACTAGAGTAATTCTGGGATGCTGTATAGCAAAGCTGCCTTTAAATAGCCGTGGTTAGAGGAGGACAATAAAATATGAAACAAAAGACATAATACAATTTCCCTTGAGAAGTCAATAAAATAAATGGGATTCCAGCACTAATAGTTTTGAAGCCTTACAGTGATTTCTAAACTAGAAGGCTATGAGAAATTTGGTCTCTGCATTGCATTCCCTGGTCCAGCTACAACCTTTTAAGACAGTGCAACAGCCAGAGACATTGGTTGTCTGTCTGAAAGGAGAATCAAAACAAAACCTAAAAAAACCTCTCTATTCCTCCCCCCTCCCCTTTTTTTTTTATTTTTAATTGCTTCCCTGGTGAAGGTTTTGGAAATCTGCTGGATACAGTTATTATGGAAATACATGAATTGATTGTTTTACCCATGAGTCAAAAATGTCTTCAGAAAGCTAGCACTGTGTAAGACAGCAATTGATTTCAGAGTCTGCAGAACAGCGAAGATTTACCTTGGCAAGACTGGATGAGATCGTACCAGCCTCGCTTTCTGTTCTATAGCCACTGTGGAGCTAACACAGAAAAATGCTTTGGCCCTGCCACTCTATGGCTGGCCAGACCAGGCACCTATTACAGAACTTTTCCTTCTGCCATTGGATTCTCCATGAGAGAGAATAAAGGCAACATGGTGAAAGAGAGAAATAAAGGAAGTGCAAGGAAGTAAAGGCAAAACAGCTGTGTGCACGAAGAAAAGATCTGAGATCAAGATTTATATTTGCTTTTGAATTGAAAGACATTACAGTGTTGCTGTGGAAGAAAGAAGATGGGATGAAGAATAACTTGTTTTGGCAATAATTAATGGCTCTGATGGCTTCAAACTGTACAACACAAATTCCTGAGATTCACTGACTTTCTTCTATATTAGAATCAGTCAGCACAGAGCTCAAGAGGTGCTACAGTGACATACTGCACATAGCAATTCTCTTTTTTTCCATACTGAAAATTGTTTTCCTAAACAACTGCTCTACAGTTAGCTAGCTTGCATTACAAATATTCTAAACATTTTTCCACATTACTGGATTTTAGGCACAAAAAAAGATGAATGATTTTGAAAATTTATATTGAATAACACACAACGGACTTAAATAGCTTCTGTATAAAGCTATCACATGCCTAAACCAAATAGACTACCCTATCAGGAAAAAAAAACAAACTTGAAATTGTCCCTTATGTTTGTAACAGTGGCCTCAGAAAAAAACTGTACATAATAAAATACAGCCCACATTGTGATAAATGTCTCAGTAAGGATCCCTTCAATAAAGATATGCGTATAAATCTTGATATATCACTTCCAGGGCAGAAGCAGAACATTTTGTAATTTTGCCATGATTGGTGTTTTTTTCCCTCTTACAGAAGTAAACATCTGCATTGGCTCATATTTGATTTCGGCACCCCAGTACCGCACGGCATGGCCCAGCTGTGCTGGGAGGACTCTGTTGATGTTTTAAACACTTCCATACTGCTGTTTAAATTCAGATCACAAACACATCTTTGAAGTCCATTTCCCAATCACCTCCACTTGTCCAGCTTCAGATCATACGGAATGGTCTTAAGAGCACAGAGCCTTCAGACAGAGCCAACCTAACCTGATTTCAGCCACTAAAAGGCTTTAAAAGCACTTTTAAGCACTAAAAGCACTAAAGTTCCAGTCATGGAACTGGACAAGGAAGAGCCTGAAAGATCTCTGAAACCTGGGTTAGCAAACCCTGAACTTTCCTACTGCTCCACACTTGTTGCTCATGTAAATGTAGTCTTTGTCTTCATGTGTCTAAACCAGGCATTTTTCGTGAGCACAATGCTTCTCAGAGGATTTTTCTTAAAAAACACAGTTAATTAAAATGTCCAATTAAACATCCTTTATCTATGCCAAAACCGTATTATGGTCTCTGATAAATATTGTATTCCCATGTCATTAAAACACTAACAGCCAGACTAAACTTTTGGTGGTGAAGGTTAATTAAGGAAGAACCATGTGCCCCCAACACAACTGCTTTTGTCAACAAAAGAAAGAGCAGATCTATAGACAAAGCTTTCTGTCACTTTTGGAAATCAAATGTTTTCAGTTGGATGGGAAAAATGGAAAAAATAACTACTGAAAGTCCTTTTTGTGCACATAGTTATAACTGCTGGTTTTCAATAACTGAGATAAAGGACTAAAATGAATATTGGACTATAAACTCTTATACAAACCTAATAGTGTCCCTTCAGAGCCAGCTTACCCTCAAGTTCATTTCAGTCAGCACAGCTTTTTGAAGGGAACAGACCAGTCCTCACAAAAACGTGTTCACTGACAAATTGCACAAGTTGTTCAGCACTGTTATTTGGCAAGGTCTCCAGCCAGATGGGTTTGCTAATGACTTCTGTAAGGTGCTTAAATCAGAAGCTACTGTAACACATGACTGCCATGTTTAATTGCCCTGTTAATACAGCTTAGTGGATATTGTTTGGTATGTAAAAGTCAGAGTTTTTGATGAAAAATACAATAAAAAATGGTCTTTTAAATTTCAATGTAAGGATACCAAAGGCTTGATTATCTGCCCATATACAACCTTTCCTAAGAAGAGTCTCTCAGAACAATTGTTACAGCAGTGACAGACATTTATAAATTTGTTCAATTTATAAAACATTTCTCAGCCAATGTGCACTAACAATGGAAACGGAATTTTAGTTGTATGAGTTGAATATATTTTTAATTATTCAACAATTTTCCATAGGTTTGCCTGAATGCATTCAGCAGCCAAGAGGGAACTGGCATAAAATTATGATCTTGAACCTTTTTTTTTCCTCAGGGTAACTCAAATGTGCTCATTAGCTTCATTTCATTTTGCGAAGGAGTCCTTTTTTGGTGTAGACTTTAAGCTCAGTACTGTACACAAAGCATCTCACATATGCTAACACACCAATCAAATCCTCAATTGCTGGCACAAGAAGATGGCAAGTTAATTCCGGCTACAACTAACATTTAAGGTAATATGATAAAACTAAGACTCTTTTGAACATTTTCCCCAGGATGTGTTTGTCAGTAAAGCAGGATTTTCTTCTCCTAGGCCACTAATCAATGCCCATGAACAGCCCAAACATCTTTTGTTCAGACTGGGGAAGCCAACTCCTGGGTTCCAGGACAGGATGCACCCAAGAAATTAACTGTGATAATGGTGGCAACCCCTCCTCGGTAACAAGGGATCCTGACAGCTCTGAGGAGTTGAACTGTCTCTGGAAGGAGAGCCCAGGGACTGAGCTGAACAGAAACCTGAGTTATTACTGGTAACAATGATTACAGATAATACATGACAAAATATTTCAGGTTTAGATTTTTAACATTTATTAAAAAAGCAGGATGTATGTTCATTTCAAATTAAACAGTTAAAAATGTTAAAGCATACAAACAAATCAATTGTGTACTAGCAGCATCCAATTGTTAGAATTTTCTAGAACTCCTCAGTACAGTCTTGGCAAGCTCAAAATATTACAACTTGCAACCAACTGACCTCACCATAGTGCAGATAAAACAAACTTTATAAAAACAATTTAAGGTTAAATAAGCTTAAATAAAGGTGTTAAATACAAGACACTTGATCAAAGCTTCTGTACAAAGATAAACAAATTTGGCATTGTACAACTGATTGGCTGGCTCACACCATACATGATTTCAATAGTTAAGCAGTGTAACTGTTTAGCTGAACATCAACTATACAAAAGTAACTGAAGTTGGGAGTGGGCTAACCCCAGTGAGCCATTTACAAGGCATGTGTATTTTTAGAAAATCAGAACACTGTTTATATTCAGGCACCATTTGTTCCTGCAAATAAATAATCTCTAATGTATCTGCATCCAAACTAATGTTAAACACGTCAGTGCTAACTTTTTATAAACACAGCTCTGTGACTATTCACTATACCTCCATTCTTATTGCTATGACAATGTAGACTGTGGAAATAAAACTACTGTACATACAAAAAAATAGAGCACCTTTTAAACATTAAAGTATATGTCTGGTTATTCTTTTTATTTTACAATACTGAAGCCCAAGCTAATTTAAATTGCTTAAACATCTTCACCAGCGCACCTGAAATGAAGGAACTAAAACCCCAAATATTCCTCTTCAGGCAAGCCCCAGCCAGAGCAACTTCTAAGAATGTCTAAAATGACACTAAGGATTTTTTACATTCATCTGCACACAAACAAGTATCTGCTATTCTCTGCTTTCTTTATATGAATTTAAAGACGGGTTGCCACAGTTCTCTCTCCTTTTCAGATTAATAAAGCTGGACAGAAAATGTAGCAGAAACACCTAAAATGGATTGTGAACACAGTGAAATCATTACCCCGCTAATTCGAAAGATACAGCTGTTACATTGCTCAAATAAGTATTTTGCAGGGCCCCAGACATTAGGATTTTTTGTCTATCGTATTAAAAAACCATTCTGTAAA
>WAAG01071868.1:9350-25097 GCA_013390105.1 Tichodroma muraria
TATTATTATTAATTATTATTATTATTATTATTTGCAATAATATTTTTACAACATTATTACAATTTATTATTATTTCTAGTGAGTAGCAGATGACATCAAACAATAAACAGTTACAGGTACAAAATACGGGAGAAGAGTCACTGTGCAAATGGGTATAAGGAAGAGCAAGGGAAAAATGCTCAAAAAGGGACAGTTGGCTTTGCATATCAGCAGAAACAGCTTCTCTTAGGCCTGCCTATGTGACCTGCTTGGTTGGCACAAGAGTGTGACCCCTTTAGCAGTTGCATATTCAGTACTGCACTAAATCTGTCCCAGTGCAATTGCTCCCACCTCCCCACCCACTGTGATCTATTTTTTGTGTGTAGGCAACAAGCATTGTGATTTTTTTTTTTTCTTTCTTTCTTTGGTGTGCTGGAAATCTTCCTCTCTGCAAGTGCAGTTATGGGACAAAATTCATACATATCCATTCCTAGATCTGCTCATTTGACAAATTGGTGGTTTTGTAAGCTATTTTGAATAAAAAGTGTCCAGTATTGCACTGCTGGCCTCTACCAGTGCACGTCAGGCAGGGAGTAGGGGATGATCTTGCCATCTGCTGGCCTCAGCTCTGCAATTCAGAGCTCAGAGAGCAGCTTGGGTAAGAACTTTGGCCTTGTACTTTATTGTGGCCTGCTATTTCCTCACAATCACGGTGGGATGATTAGCAGGAGCACAAGATGCACTGCTGGCTGCTAATCCAGACCTGTTTCCTTTAGTGAAACAGATAGCAGCATTTCCACCACCTCGATCACATTAACAGAGATCACTGAATCTTTATCCTGGGAGACTATGCTGACTCCCTCCTGCCTTTTTCTGAATAATAAAAAATCACAAGCAAGAGCAGTTTAACTATCACCTAAACTAGTGGAGGATGATGGAAGGTTTTGGAAGCTCAGGGCAGGTGACATGGCACTGTAAGTAGGCTACCAGCTGCTGGGCAGTACCTGCCCTTCTCACATAATTGCATCCTATCTTTTGAACAGCTAAGAGAGCAGAGAAATTATGAGAAACTCCTTCCTCAAAATCACATTTTCCCTGGACACTTAATCACTTAATCAGAGAAGACTATTGTGGTCTATATGGAGGATGATAAAAAATTTAGAGCTATATGATTTCCCCTCCTTTTTATTTTCTTTTTTGTGTGCAGCATTTTCTTATGCATTTTGTCAAACTTTAATACATTATTTCTTAAGGAGTTCACAGGCTGTTTTGTGAATGTGCAAGGGTATTGAAAAAAGACCTTTTAAAGTGAGGGAATACTACTTTCATTGTGTGTGATGTGGCTATGTTCCCACTGTTATCCCATTTTGTTTTAATATTAGCCTATTGGACCATGAAAAAATCTTAAGTATGAGAAATGTACTTTTTCTTTTATGTAGCTAGTATTATGAGCCTCATAAAAAAGCATATCTCAGATTAATAAACAAAATATTTATTTTTGTAAAACACAATTAGGAAGATATAACTATATAGAAGATAAAATTGCTTCAAGAAACTGTGCAAAATTACACAGGTTGCAACCACCATAGTGTTTCATATCCATGGGTAGAAATGAGGCAGGGTTTCCCAAAGATTTGTGAACAAAAGGCTGTGGGCTGAGCAACCCTGTCTTTCAGCATGTTTCGGTCTTCTACCAGCTCTGAATCTTCCAGAAGTTTCTGCATTTTTGAAACCTCATGGCCTTTCTCAAATTTGGCTGCAATCCTACTGTCAGTTCAGAGATTGTGGAAAGGGAAGGAGGAAAGATGGACATGAAGGCGGAAAGAAAATTTCCTTGTATGAGCCTCCTTTCCAAAGGAAACCACTGAAGGAATGAAAGGATCACAGGGGCCATAACGGTGCAACGTTTCAAAATGATCAGTTCACAAAGAAGAGAGAAAAAAGGAGCAGCCTTTACGCCTCCTGTTGCCTTGAACTCTTCTCCTTCTCACCTTGGATTTGCTGTCCAAGACAGTTCGTGTCACGCCTCTCAAGGGCAGGCACAAAAGGACACAGAGGCAGCAACTGTGCTTTGAAATAACTGTCAGAACACCAGGGGTTAATGATGCCCAGAGCCTCCTGCCTCACTGCTCCCTAAGTCTGTGCATTTCTTATGCAGAGCTGATTTGCAGCTGCACTGCTAAGTTTTATCCTGGGAAAAAAACCTCAAAAATATGTTTCTGCTACAGCAATTCTGCCTTTTGTAATTGGGGAAGAAAATGCCTATGAAATATGCCATAGAGCTCTGGGGTGCTGCATTCTGAAATGTACTTCATTGCATACCATGAAAGCTGGAACTTCAAAACCCATTGATTAAAATGAAAGCATTACTGCACTCTGCTAATTAGGATATAGTACTTAACACTATTCTTAGTTTGAACTCTGCACAGTAAGTACACTTCTATTAATAGTTTTTGGGGGGTAGGGAGACAGTGTTTATCTATTTTTATTTTTTTTTTTTGTTTAAATTACATGAAGAGGCAGGAGGCAGAAGAACAAATCTTCTCTTACCAGAGCATTTTAAGAATGCTTTGCTAAGAGAAGATTTCCTGCTGGGAAATGAGTGGAAGGAGAAAATATATGTCAGGTGGCAGAAGGGGGGAACAGACCAGTTGAGGGATGGATAACTGAGATACAGTAAACTACCACATTCTCACAGTCTTTTTTAACCAGCATTTCTGGGCTTGAGCAGGGAAAATACTTACCCTTTTGAACATTTAGGGGAAAGAGCTGTCATCATGCATGAAATCAAACAGGGCTTGTGCAAGTCCATACAAACACCCATTTGATAGTCAGAGTGGGAGCAGGAAATTTTAAATGCAGGAAATTTTAAATGCACAACAAGCAGCAAGTCTAAGTAGTGTTTTCTCTGCCACAGTCACTGAGGAAAGGTTAAAACTTCAAACAGCTACAAATCTCCAGCAGATGCATGGAAAAACAAGTCCTGGAGGTGTGTCAAAATATCTAATATTTGCTACATCTAATAGAAGCATAAGGAAAGTTGAAAGTAAGAAAAGTAAAGGTAAAAAATAGCCACAAGCCCAGATCAGTTTCTCAGTACTAACAAGCTGCCTATGCAAAGTGCTGACAGGTTTTATACCAGTGGTGTAAAAAGATTCATGCTGGGCTCTCATTTGAGTGCAGAAGAGCAGAAAAACCCTGCACTGACCCCTCAGCAAATCAGCCACCTGAAGAGAGAGCCTGGCAGCCACGTTTCCTCTCCCAGCAGCCTGAACCTTCACCTTTTCCCCTCTGGGGTGGCTGTCCCACTGCAGGCAGGCAATGTCCTTGTGCCAAAGCACAGTCATGTGAACGGGGGGTGTCACCAAGGTGACCCCTTGGTTGTGTTTCCCCCTGCCAAGGGCTCACCCCGGCCGCTTTCCAGATGCTGCTGGGGGGGAGACACAGGCAGGAGCTGCCTGTGGCCCAGCTGCACCCAAGCAATATTAGCATGCTTTCACTTAATGCACCCTGAATCTACCACGGTTCCAAAAGAAGCAGAGAATACATTTTCTCTCAGCAGTTAATGCGTGCTGAGATTTGTGCTGTGTGAAAGCGGGTCACCCGAACGTGCAGAAAACAAAATGGAAAGAATGCGAAGGGAGTCCCTGCTCCCCTGTGCAAACAAGTTCTTAATCTTTCTAGGCTCTACCTGAGAAAGGATTTAGGATGCTGATCCTCTGTTTTTTCAATGTCTTCTCCATCATCTGTGGGTGTTTACCAAAGCACCGGCTTGGTTACATAATTTTTCACATTATTCTCACAGGCTGTCCAATGTATGAAGTCAGTCTTTAATCAAAGTTTCTATTTGCATGCTTCACAACCCTTAAAATATTCTGCTTGGAATGTCAGATGAGGTTAATTGAGGACTCTCTTGATGATGGTATTATTGTAATTTGAACTTGGAGAATCCAATATTAATTCTAGGAGGATTCTGTAAGATTTATTTTTCCTCTTTAAGTTTTATCTTTGTATTGAGAATTAGTTTGCGGTTTAAATTCAAAACGATTTTCAACATAGCGAAATTCATAATGTTCTAATGAACTCTAGCAATTATGCTATTCCTAGAAACAGGATAATATCATTGCATTTGAATATTATTATTTGGATTCTACCACACAGGAGACTGCATTTTGGACAGGAGCCCTTTTTTGGCTGGTATGATTTGAGGAATTTTTATTTCCTCTTGGCTATGTGCAAGAAAACATTTTTCAAATTTGGCTGAGATCAGCTGTAATTACTGTTCTAGGCTGTTGCCTCCCTGTGCCTGGAGTTGTATATTATTTTTGGAAAACTGACTATAAAAGTAGTTTTCTACCTAACTATAATGTTGTTTAGGAATAGCCTGATTTCACTTTTCCTTGCCATTTTTTAGCAGACAGGATATTCCATGAGGAAAGGTGTTTGCCCCAGCTTAAAAGACAGAGAAACACGGTAACAACCTCAGCGAAAGGTGCCTTTGTCAGAGAACTGAGGCATCCATTCAGATCCATAAACTCAAATTTTATCACTCAAAAATTATGAAAGCTTTTTCTTTCTGCCTAAGCATATCTTGACATCCATTTTTCTATCATCATAGTAAGCTCATGTCCAGTTGAAGCATTTTTACCTTCTATTGGCAATATTTGCCATGTTCACACTGGATGCAGTTATACAAATTCTGTAACACGGGGAAGCAATGGCACACCATACAAATCTAAATTCCTTATCCTATTTAAAACTAAAACTTACAATGATTTCAAAGACTATGTGTAACAGATTTTAGTCCAGAGTTTTATGATATCATTTAAAGCCTGATACAAAGGTTAGTTTAATGAATGCTTTAAAGAAGTCACCACTAACTTAATATCAGTGTATTGACTTCAGAGTTTCAAAATCCTGTGATATAATTCTCGATCAATTGATTTGTTTTAGAAGGGAAACTGAATATTTGTTTCCTAGCACATCATACTCTGCTTCCATAGAACTGAAATGGAATTTGGATACAGCTGTAATGTTCTTTCACTGAGTCATTAGACAGTGTTCAAAAATCAGTATTTCAGGCAATACTCTACACAGATTTGTTATTTCAAGTTCTGTGTCTGATCCCTCAGAAAGAAAAAGAGGCAGACTTTTACCTCCATGTGGATTCAATGGCTGTATTCTAAGGGTCATCTGCAGGGGATTGTTTCAAAACACCAATTTCATGCTCACGCTCATATCAGTTCTTGAACCGATGTTCACGTTCATATCAATTTTATACAGTATGGTTTTTCTTTGCTCTGCTGGACTGTTCAGCAAACTATCTTTCTTTGGTTTTTAACTTAATATTCTGGCCTTTCAGTTTTACTCCTCTGCACACCTGGATTTGAGTCATGCGCTGAGAAGAAATGAGACAATATTTTATTGTAACAGCAACCAGAAAGAGTTCTCCTGCTGCCCAGCCATTCCTGTTGCTTCTGTGCAGAGGATAATAATTATCCAGTATGTGAAATTACAACGGCAGAAAATAGTGAATATCTCAAACAGAGAAGTAATTACAGTGTAAGACAAATTATACGGTTCCATTTGTTTTTAAAAAAAAATGTTGTGAAAAGTTTTGTGGGGTTTTTTTTTTATTTCTTTCCTTTTTCCTTTTCTCCTAAAAGCTCTGTGCTCACCTCTGTTTCATCACACTGGGAACAGCAAGCTCAGAATGCTCAGATCCCCGTGGGCCACAGTCCTGTTGGTATTAAGTACAGATCACTCTGGAATATGTCTAGCCAGGAGCAAGAGGAACTGTGGTGAGGGGCAGGTGTCCATATGGATCTCTCTGCTCTTTATGCATATGCAGGGCATTTCCCTGCAGATTTTCCAGCTGCTTCTTAACTTTTTCCCTTTAGATGGGAACTTAAATTTGTCTTCCTCTGCTGGCCCTCTCCCTAAGGTGTTACAGCAGAGGGAGTTGATTTGTCCACAGGTTATTGGAGCAGACACCACATACACTAGGAATTCCCAATGCATAAATAATGTCCTTGCTAATTAATTTATTTTTGTTTGAGCCTCTCGTCCTGTCCTGTTACTGGCACTTGTGATTATTAGAACAGAAAGCCCTAGTCCTTTCCTAGTCCTTTGTCAGATGGCTGCTTCTTGTGTTAACTAGTGGGCTGCTCTGTACACCATCCTTGGAATGAAAATTAGCTGCTCTGCAAAAATGCAACAGCAGGGTAAGAATAGAAACTCCACAAAAATTAAAAATAAAAAATGCTGTTGTCACGGCAAACCTGTAGATTAACAAGGAAGTAATACAAAACACCAAGCAAGGGTGTCCCCTTGTCCTTGGCCAGCCCCTTCCCAGCCAGGCCTTGAGCAGTCAGGAGACAAGACCTTCACTCTGAGATGGGATATATAAACAGGACTCTAAGGAATGCTGATGCTTGTCTGACCACTGCTACCACTGCTAGAGACTGCCACTATATGGATTTCCGGTAGCTACGAGAAATGCAACTAGATCTGGTCTGGCAGGTGTTCCAAGCACTGTAACAGAGTCTTGTCCAGGTGAAAAAGACAAAAATAAATGTTTATCAAAGAACTCTGATTGCTAGAGAACTATCCCCCCAGCTCCTAATGGAAAGTTACATTTTGCAGAACAATCTATATATTCTATCTCATGGCTGTCACAGTGAAATTACCTTCAGAGAAGTGAGCCAGGAGTCTGCTAGGAGCCACAGAATGTGCAAATGGCCTGAATCTGAGTGCCTCAGTGGTGCAGTTATATCTCATCTTCATTAAAAAAGGTGCAGTGAGGAAAGATTTCACATCATTCTTTAAGGTAACATGAAAACCACATCGATTCTGGACTGCAACATTCTTATTCTATCCAAAGGTAATTTATTTCCTGTGCATAAGTAGAGCTGCTATTTCCTTTTGTGCATCCTCAGAAGTACGCATCTTGTTTCCTGCTCAGCAGAAACTCTGAGTGAAAGCAAATGTATAAACTACCTCCACCTCTGTAAAGTAACTATGCAGAGTGCCTGACTTACAGTTCAGAAGCCTGAGGAAAAAATGCTCTTTGTTTTATATTTGGGGGTTGGGTTTCGTTTACTTGTTTGTTTTTTCTGAACAGTGTCTATGCTGAGAGCTATGGAAATTATCAACAAACCGAAGAGACAAGCAACAATAGCCACCACAGGGAGGTTCAGAAAAATCTAACTGATGAAAAATTTTAGCAGACAGCCTGGAGAAAATACAAGCCGGATGATGAGTGTTTTATTCCTCTTTATTTTCTGTGAGTGATAAGTAGAATGATGCAAAAATATGTGACTTGGGAGTTTTGTTTTCCCAGGGGCTGGATATGTGCAAGAAGCAAAAATGGCCTAAAATAAGGGTGAAAACTGGACCGTCTAGTGGAAAGCATTTTGTAACAGTGAAAACTGTTAGGGAAGTAAAAAAAAAAAAACCCCTAGCTATTGAACGTAAAAATGCTCACAAACTAAAATCCCATACAAAGTCCTAAAGAATGCGTATTCAGAAGCTACAAATCTTGGCTTTAGATTTTTAATCTAAAACCAGAATATTTTTTCCCCTTATCCAGCAATACATGGGTTAAACTGGCATTCACTGTACCACATACTCTAAAAGACTTCCAAATGGAAAAGATATGTATATAAATAAGCTGTATATAATGTATATTCCTGAAAAGTCCAGATCTGGAGAAGGACACTTCTATTCGGTGGTCAGATGTGAAAGAACAATTCTTCTACTTGGTTTAAGACCAAAACTGCCACATGTAAAGTTATTCTAGTAAGCTGTGGAGACAGAGAAGACTGTGTATTAAGGCAACGGCTGAAGTTGCTGTACCTTAGTGAAGACCTGTCCGTAACAGGTTTTACTCAATTTTTTGCTGCTTTGGGCAGAATATTCAAAGGATAGACAAGTTCTGACAGGCAGTAATCCTGTTCTTATACCCCAAGTATTTAGATGCTTCAGGACTTTTATCACGGCTGCCAAAATTGGATTCACAATCTGTGGGTTTCAAAAAGAGAGAAAGATTTTGCCTGTTCTTGCTTTGGGAAAAGGGGCAAATACTTTCATTCCTTCTTCCCTTTCTTTACCTGCATCTTTTTCACCTACTTCTGGCTGGACTCAGCTCGGTGATAAATCATCCAGAGGAGCAGCCAGGGCTCCTTGTGGCTCTTTCCAAGTGAGGAAGCTGTGCTGAAGCCACACCTCCTGTAAAATGCACACAGCGACTGAGCTTTCCTATCAGCCACCTGCATCTCAGCCGCTCCGAGCTGAGAAATGACAGACAGAGCTGCAGAGTGACTGGGGGTGGAGAGGAGAGGAGAGGAGAGGAGAGGAGACAGTGCTTTAATTATCCCACCTCAGCCTGATTGCTGCAGTGTTATCTTAAAAGTGAAAAGATTTGGAAACTAGATTTCTGGTGATTAGCGTTCAGAATATTGTAATGGCAGCACCCAGCATCTTTCACTGAGGATTTACTCACTCTGGGATGAAATAGCCAGGCTCTCACCCGCTCTGATCTCCTCAGAGGACCAACTCTCACATGAGCTGGCAGACAGGAGCTCTGGGCTCAGGATCAGAGGCACTCTTGTGGCAGGTAGCAAAGAGGGGACTCCATGTCTGTCAGGGCTGGGGCAGATCCATCTCCTCCTTCAGGAGGAAGCCCACACTGCCTGTGCCATGCCAGAGTGTTTGCAGGCACAGCTGTAGCCACATCCTGATGCCAGATGAAACTCTGCTGTCATTTACTGCCTTGGCTGAGGCTGGAGTCCAGCACACATAATAGAAAGGAGCTTTAAGCAAGTAGTCAGGAATGGAGGGAGTATCAGTGCCAGATATTGGTGATACAGTGTGCCCAGTCTGCAGCTGCACTACAGGGGACCCCAAAAGTATCACCAAAGCAATGGACATCACAGATAGCTTTCCACAGTGGGAGGTGAGCAGCACTCTTACCCGGACAGAAGATATATTTAGATAACAATTCACAAAGAATTAGACTGTATGAACTCCCTTGAGGGACCATGCGTGTAACACAGCCAATGGTAAAATATCAGCAAAAGCTGCAACTACTTCAGGCAGCACATGTTGTCTGAGACAGAGCAGAACAAACCACTTGGGTCCCCAAAATGACTGCTCATATGAGACCACAACCTTCTGATTACTCCATAGGTTTGTACCCACTTCGGGGGAGGTTTTAGAGTGTGTGTTGGCACAAACAAGCATATGCATCAAAACCAAGGAGTTTGCCAAAGAGGAATGGAGGAAACTTGCTACCACCAGCTGTGATCCTGGCCAGGAGCTTGGGCACTAGCACATAAACACCTGTTTTCATTTGCTGAGTGGTGCTGTGACACAGGGGTGAGCGGTGACATGAAGCTTTTCATATGGCCATGATCTGCTTTCAAAGCTCTGTAAACAGCTCTTAGCTGAAAATATCAGGTAACATTTTTTTTTTCCCCTTAGTTGCATGTAATTCATCCTCAGAGGAAGAAGAGCTCCTGTACCCATCTGGGCTTGGGAACAGCAGCTCCCTTGAACACAGCAGGCATTCAACCTGAGGCTGAGCAGGTTCAGGCACTGACCCACGAAGCTTTAAGTGTGCAGGCTTGCCTTGCATAAAGAGAGAATTATGAGTTGTGAGCAGGGGGAGATAGCTGCTAGTTGGAAATAAGAGAAAATGCATTAATAGAAATTCAATTTAAGTTAAAAAAAAAAAAAAANCAACCTAGTTAATTTCATAAGGATTCGTGAGTCAGAATGTAAGACCTTTAGTTGGGAAATAATTGCACACTTATGACCTGAGGCAAGAGTCAGAATTTCCTGGGGGGGGAAAAAAAAAAAAAAAAAGCACATGTCATTAAATTTAATAATGCTTAATTATAGAATCATAAATATTTGAGATTGGAAAGGCCCAGCAAGTCACTTAAATCCCCCTCCTTATCAATGCAAGACTGTTCCCTATTGCATATATGTTGGTGTGTTTTCTGCCGAATATTAGAACTCATTTGTCAGGAGGATTTGCCTTAAATTCCTTGATTCTCTATTTCTTAATTTCACCCCATTAGTCCCTGATACACCTGCTTGTTTCTTGCTAAGCAATTCCTTTCCTTCCCTAGTGTGTGTGTCAGTCAAATATTTGTAGATGGTTGGAATGCATCTCCTTAGTTATCGCTTAGCCAAACTAGACATTTATTTAGCTCTTTTAATCTTCCTCATAGGTAAATTCCTCCAGTCTCTTAATTATTTTGTTGCTCTTTTCTGAACTCTCTCTTTCCAAACCTTTCTTGTAGTCATATTAAATACAGTATCCTAGTTCTTGTCCTCCAGAGCCATGGAAAAATCAAGGGTGCTGTTGCATCTCTGTTGCAATACGATGTGTCTTTGTGTTTGACCTATTACAATTTTTTTCCCCCCCAATCTATCAAGCTGAGCACCATGCAAGGCTGGAGAGAGGTCAAGACAACCTCTGTTTTTAAAATTCTGCCCTGCAGCTATTCCTTACGGTGCTGTCAGCAGGGAAGACATTTTGTCTTCTGAAACCTTACTTCTGATAGTTTTTCCATCTGAAGACGTTGTAACTTGAGCCTTCTTCTGCATTGGACAATAACTTCACTTACACTTCTCTCTCTCTCTGTGTCTCTTTACTGTCCTCTGCCCCATGTGTTTCAGAGGAGATCAGTGAGAATGGTAGAAAAGACAGAGTAAGAACAAAGAAAACCCAAAATGTAGCTTACTGCACAAAAAGCTTTGTCTCTTGGGTTTATCATTGCACAGATTAGTATTCCAGGATGAGGAAAATGCTCTAGGGAGACACCGTCATGAAAATTCAAGAATGAAGACTGAAGTAAGGAGACAGAGTAGTACAGAAATAATTTAGAGGGCCAAGCTAACAGGGGAGATGAAAACAGGAAAGACAGTGCATGTATTATCTCCCTGACCAGCACCTAGCAGCAGATTCTTTTCTTAAATAATTGGTGCTACATTGATTGCTTTGGAGGGCTCTGTTTTGACTTTTCCTTGTCAGTTTTGATATTTCCATTTACACTGAAACACTTCTTTCTTCCTCAGACCTTGGTTCCACAGAGTTGAAAGGTGAGCCCTCCACGCAGACTCTGACTTTGCTTTCCTGGCAGGTCCTCTGGCCTCGCCACAAGGCCCCCGAATAGTGACATCCATCTCTTCAGTGTGCACTCGACAGGGAGCGATCTCTAACAGCACGTTGAGGAAAATGTAGGGGCTTTAGGATAACCTGATTGATGCCCAGGGTTCAAAAGAGACCAGTCAGCATCCATTCTCTTGAGATCTTACCTGGTTAGATGAAACCAAATATTAAATATTAAATACAAAATTTTAAATAGTAAGTAAATATTGCCCAAGAAGCACTAGATTAAAATAATAATCGGTTGTATCAGTTCTCAAGCCAAGGGATTTTGTGGTGTTTGCTTTATCCTTATCTTTTACACTTTTCATTTCATCTTGCAAAATTGTGGCAATTGGGAGAGCTGTGCAGGAATGCAAAAAGTAAATGTAAAAATCTGCAAATGTAAAGATACATATGTAAATATTCCAACAAAGGAATGAGTGTTCACATAAAAGACAATATATTTCTTCTTCGTTTCTAGAAGTTCTCATCTGGCTTGTTTTGTTGTGGTTTTTTTTTTTCCTTGAAAATAATGAAATTGTTGTGCCTTATACTTTTTAAACAATTATTCATATTTTGTTGCCATGATTTTTTTACAATTAAAAAGAAGTAACTTCTTTAAAATTATTTTCATGTAGCAGCCAATGATCTCTTTGGCATACATAAATCTGATAAATCGTTATCAGAGTAACCATCTGAAATCATTCCATGGGAGGAACCTGACCCTTGAGAGAAACTTATTTCAAACAATAGACGACAAACATGAACAAGGAGTATTTCCACCTTTAACACAATAGTTTCCAACCCAGCCATCAATTTTTTGTGCATCCAGCCTTACACGAAAGAGAGCCTGTGTAAATGTTCAGATGAACAACGAGTGCCTGAAGCTGACAGGATTCATGGAAGCCATCACCTGCCTGTGGAAATTATGGTGCTTGAACAGGAAGAGCTCTCCTCATCAAAACATTTTACAGTTGCACAGGTACAAGCAGTAGCCATGCTGTCACAGAGGCAAGGAGAGCAGGGTACTGTGAGACCATGCTTTTCCAGCTTGGGCTTGGCTCTTGTTGTCCACAATCACAGGAGGATTCCCTTCCTGTTCTTTCTGGTGCTAGAGGAACCTAAATAAAGTTGAAAACTGAAGTTCTGTGGCAAATTCAGATGATGGATCCTGAAAGCTTTTGCCTTTCTCTGACTTATCTAATATGTCAGGCAGTCAGCATGACACAGAAAGCAGGGTGTTTATGCAGCATTTTTCCCAACTTACATCATTTTCTCAGCCTATGTCTAAAACACTCTGACACTTCGTTCCTTCTCCCCTTAACAAGGTTTTGAGACATTTTTGGGGAAAAAAGAAAGTATGCGAAACGTGCAGAGATTAAACTCGAGTCTCCAAATCTCCTTATTTTAGATTTTCATTTTGGTGGCTCAGAAAATGGAGGCTATCGGCTCTCGGATTATGTAAACTGACACGGTACATTTTGTTTCATTTTCTTCAGAGTGTATGCACCAACTTATCCATAAACTATTGATTCCAGGGGGTTAAAGCTGTCTGCAAGTTCTGGCTGGTTTTAGAAGAGATTTTATTTGCAATTCTGCCTCAAAAGCAAGGTGTTGCCGTTACTTATAATAAAAAGCACGTGGTGTTGAAGACATGCAGGTGTCTGTGGGAGAGAGACTTGCACTCCAATCCCAAGTTTGTGCCTTTATGCACAGTATTTGTGAAAACATGAGGAAGTCATCACATTTGAGTCATCCTTCTGGGGCAACTTGCCTTCAAAGCTTTGTTTTCCCTGCTACATCTGCTATCCTGCTTGCTCTCTCTGTTTTCCACACATCTATATCTGCAAGGGATTTCCCAGGCAGAAGCATGTAGTTGTGTGCCAAAGCCTTGTTCTGTGCACAAACAGAAAAGATAACGTTTCAGGGACGGATCACACGCTGAGCTCGCTCTCAGCAGATCCAGCAAACGCGGCCTGGGAGCCTCAGCCTCGGCGAGCAGAGCTACATGGCACAACCACAGAAACCCTGAGCACTTCGGTGCCTGCCTGGCTCGCGGCCACAGCAGAGATCTGACACGTCTGAGAGGACCAGAGGTGCGGCAGAGCCTTCACACAGCTCAAAATCTCAGACTTCTGGGGAAACCTGCAAAGCCTTCCTTAGAAGCTGCACGAAACATCTTCCTACAGGCGGCTGTTTCTAAGAGATCCACGGCCACCACCTGGATTTTGACACAAGGGTCACTGGAGAGATTGGTCCCATCCTATCATTTCCTTGAGGAGAGGGCCGACAGTGCTGCCTCCAACCCCTGGTTTAGGGTCACAGGTGGTGTATACACAGGTGTCTTGGGCCCTTGAGCACCAGGTGGCCCGACAGCCGTGCCGGGGATGAGCTGGCAGAGCTGGTCCTGCTCCCCCCTCCCCGCACCCCTTTTGAAACGCTTGCTTGGCCAGCTGGCCCTTGTGGCCTCCCCAGCTGTGAGAGGAGGAGCACAGGCACCTCCGCGGGTGTTTGCATCCAGCAGCTGCTGCCGGACGGGCTGTGGCCGCCGGCGGGTACCGGGGCCGGGCGCTGCTGCCCCGCCGCTCCCCGCCCGCTGGAGGACGCTCACCCTGCAGCTCTCAAACAGTGAAGTTTCAAACAGGCCCTCGAAAGCCAGCGCGGTCTCCTACTTGCATTCAGGACAGGTCAGACTTTCCCCTACTGAGCAGAGCACGCTCCCGCCTGACTTCCAAAAGGCGCTAGGCTTCTCCGAAGTTTCGAGGCGCTGCCGGAGGTTGCGTTGGCGGCGGAATGGCCGCGGCTGCGTTGCGTTCATCGCGGAGGCTTCGCCGCCCTGCGGCTCCTCGGAGCGGCGGGCGCCGGCAGTGCCGCCCGGCCGGGGCGGCGGAGCTCGGCCCACCCACATTTCGGAGCACCGCGCCAAAAAAAAGGGGCATTTTAAAAAAAGCCCCTTAGTCCTGATGGCTGGATTAGCAATCTGCTTATCTAGAGGATGCGCGGGTTTAGCTGCGTCTCTGCGGTGCGGTTCTGGGCTTTATGTCTTGCACTTTCTCCATGCGGTGCGTACGGTTTTGTTTTACCTTTTGCATCTTAACTTGTCACACCCGAGTCTCACTTTTTAAAAAGGGATTTCTCAGAACAAGAGCGGTCTAGATGATTAATGAAACTTGTATATTCTTTCATAAACAGGTATTTCGGAGTTTAATAACATCATGTCGCAGCAGCGTCTTGTGCTCCTGTTTTAGGAAGTCAGCTTTCACACCACGAAAGACAGCATCAGACGCTTTCTCAGATTTTGTAGCCTATCTGCCCTACACTGGAGATCCCTGGAGATGTCATTACTGAAGTGATGAGACATTCTGGTTTAAGTGCTCATGGTCTCTGCAGAGCACAGGGTTGGGAAGTAAGCATGCATCTTATGAACAGTAGAGCAGAACAGCATCAATAAATGACTATTCTCCTCCTTAATGTTTACTTTTAGATCCAGGGGAACTAGAAGCAACTACTGCTGGGCCAGAACTCCTGATTTTTAATTCCTGCTCAGGCCTGGATTGGCACTGCTGAACTCCGTTGTGCCTCTGGGAAATGGACGCAATACTTGGACTTATCGTTGAGCTGTTGTGCTGACCAGGTACTGCCCAGGAAGTTCTTTGTGTGTAGAAGTGTTATATGGGAAGAAGGGTTTATGGTTGTAATGGAACAGGGCTTCAGTAATGATTCTTGGCTAAGGTGAGACTACCAGCCTTGTCCAGTGAAACCCTGGGTAGTTTGCCAGTTGTCTCAGGTGGAGAATTGTTCTATTTTTCATGTTATTTCTTCCACTGCAAATGCTTCTGGTTTATCTACCAATATATGCAACACGGCAAGTAAACATGTTTGTGTGTGCTCTGCAGCAGGTTCTATGGTTTGGGTTTTGTTGTGTTTTCTTGTTGTTTGGGTCACACGTTAAAACACAGAGGAGTGGTCTGATGGCAAGGTAAGCTTTGTGTTGAGGCTAGCACTAATATATAGCAAGAACTCCTTGTGCTAAAAACACAGCTATGGTAGCTGAATTATTGTCCCTGCGCAGTTTTTCACAGTTATTACTTGGTAGGTTGCCTCTTCAGTGTCAAATTAGAAGTCATTCAGCCAGAACCATTGCAGTGGTGCCTCTTGAGGTTTGTAGGTCCACATACTCAAAGTATATTACATATTTTTCTGAACAGTTGTGCTCTCACAGGGGTCTGTATTAGAACAGCATGAAATCTGCTGCTGTTTACACGGGTTTCATCTAAACCTCACTGGTGGGTTCGCTTTATGCAGTGTCAGCAGCACTGAGAGTCAAACTCTGTTTCAGACAAACTTGAAACTTAAAAGAAAACTTGGACTCAGCTGCCTGAATCTCTTCCAGTATCTTTCTCCTTTCCATTCTTTCCTTCAAGGGCAAATTTGCTTTTAGCTTTCTGATACTGTGTGAACACCAAGCAGTTTCTTTTCCTACTTTTCAAGAGCCATTTCATTTTGCAGTTTAGCTTGCACACACTCATCCGTGTCACACACTTACTGGGGTATACAGAAAGCAGGATGGAAGCAAGTATAGATTTAATTCACCTTTTTTTTTTTTT
>WAAG01071868.1:25132-36643 GCA_013390105.1 Tichodroma muraria
TTACATATTTGTAGTCATGGAGGATGACCTTTCCGTGTTCAAGTGTTTGTTAAAATGCTGGCTGTGGAGACCATAAAAAAAGAGGAAAGAATAGAAGGATTGATGAAAACATTTTAGTAACATTACCAGCTGCCTTATTCAGGTGAAGAGGAATTTCAGGGAAGAAATGCTTGCAAAAATGAAGGCAGATATGAGAGAGATATCTAACCAGTTTAAATTTGTGTAGAAACATGATAAAAGGGTTAGACACCAAATTAAATGTAGAATTAAGCAAAATAGTGATGAATTTTCTTTTCTTCAGGTGGTTCTGCTTTTGTTAATTGTATTTGGTCTCACCCATTTAAAAAAAAATATTTTTAAATAAATAATACAAGTGGTATCTTATCCTTTAAACTTGACTGAAAACCAGACTTATTTTTCATGTAGTGCTTTTGCCTGAAAATTGTCACTACAATGTCTTCTGGAAAATTAGAGAGAGATTTGAGTACGGTAAAGGACAAATCTATGTATGGATTAAAACAGTTTTCCAGTCTCCCCATAGGATTCTTAATCTTAGAAAGTAAAACCCAGATGAGATTAAAAGTAATTACGTAGCAAATAGAGGTAATGCTTTTATCTAATACAAAAGGAAAGGAAACTTTTAGACACAGACAATTCGTTTTAGTTAAAATTATTAAAACTAAGCATTTTTTATATACATATATATGTCTTACATTCTACAATGCATGTTAAAATGGTGTCTCCAGGGAAACTCTTAAAGTTCAAGATTCAAAGTAAAAAACTGACTGAAAATGCAGCCTTGATCATGGTTATTAAAACAGATATCATGAACCTGAATTTGTCCTTGTGCAGTTTAATTCCTTTGTCTTTGTGTAAGAATATGAACTGTCATAAACTTCTGTTTGATGCTTCTTTATCTTTTCTGGAGAAAGGATGATAACATTTTCCTCTACTGTGGCTTCTATTTGTAAAGCATTACGGATAAGTGGCTTCAAAGTGACCAAGATCCACTAAAATACTTCCATTATTTTCTAGGTGCAATTTTTTAATGTGAAATCATGACAGATTGTGACAATCTGGAGAGAATCCTTATAACCCCTTTTCCATGAAAAGGAGAGGCATAAGTGTGGCAGTTGCTTTATTTGTCAGACACGAGAGTTCATAAAAGCAGCATCTCCTCTAATTCCTTTCTCTATACAACCACAGCCATACACATGCAGGTACACATTTTTCTTCAAAAAGCCTTTCTTCATTTGCATTGAACACCCTTCTGCCCAATATTTTCCTTGTATATATTTCAATGAATTTGTTTCATTTTGCTGCCAGGAAGTATTACTTCTGGATTATAAACAGATCTATCCAGAGTAGGGGTGAAGTTGTATTGTCTAAAATGGAGTTGTGATGGATAAGACTGATTAATATTGAATGAGACTCTTGGGACAATCCTTTCAGAGATTCTCTTTGGGTACACCCACACACCAGTGCATCATACAGAAAGAATAGGGTCCATGGAGCACCATTCTGCTGTTGGAGCTTGAAGTGCTGGGCAGGGAAAGTCTGGGGTTTCCTCAAGCCCCAGTGCAGATTCAGCAGGCATTACAGGAGCCAGGGCACTCTCTCCAAAAGGCTTTGTCACGCCCTCAGTGGGAGCGTGTGGCTGCAGCTACACCTGTGAAACTTGCCCAGAGACATTCTCATCCATAACATATGATGTGCTGGCCCAAATCTTGGAAGTTTTACCAAGCATCTGCTCAGGCTTCCCAACAGGGAAGTCGTGCTTACACGGGAAGGTGCTGGGCAGAGTCTGCTGTGAGATTAATGAGGTTAAGTGGAGGTTTAACAGAAATGACAAAAAGAAGTATCAAATGAAATCTTCTCCTGGACTCTTCTGTCTGCAGAGTGTAGCTCAAACCCCTCAGCCACATAAGAAACAAAAATAAATTCTTTCTAGGTCATTTTGTTGCTGAAGATTAACTTGAGATAAGAGACTCGCATCACGCTGTGCCGATGCCTCTGTATTTTACAATATAGTTATTGGTACAGATTTTTTGAGGACTAAATTGTCAAAATAGCTTAGTAGTTATGTGAAATCTAATAATTTTGTACAGATTACAGTACCTCTGTGTTTGAAATGGCTTTTTAAATTCCAGTTGCTGAGACTGCATCTTTAGTTGTTCCCTGATTGTTTGTAGATGTTGGGAATGCCTTTGAATCATGCCAGAGTGCTAATGGCATTGAGCATAGAAATGGACTTGCAGCTGGATTCCCAGGAGAGCTTCCTACACAGAGTAATAGCTCACATATTGAAACATATTCACCAAAGAGCTGTTAGGGAAGCAGTAAGGAGAACCCAAATTTGCCTGCAAAATGGGGATTAGGAACAAGAGCTGGTAAAATTAATCATCATAATCTAATTTCTCATAAAAGTTCTGGTAAAAATCAAACCCCATTATTTTCATCACTACTTACAGGCCAGGATCTGCAACCATTGCTTTCGTTACCTTGTTCCAAGTGCAATTCCATTTATTACAGTGTGTGTCAAAGAAACATGGACAATTGTTCTTCCCAGGCTAAGCTGCTGCTTAACACAAGTGTCAGAAGTGCTGACCCTTTATTGATTAAGATTCTGTTCCTTATATGATATAACCAGCCTAAGCAGAAATAGCCAATGTGCTGAAAGGCTGTAGATTTTATTTGCAAAAAGAACAGTGTGAAAGGATCTGTGCTGCAGTGATGTCTTGTTTTCTTTACTGTTGCTGTGGAGTTGAAAGCCCATCTGTCCTCCTTATTATGTTAAATTCATTCTGGAGTCACTTAACTGAAGTATCCTTAACCTAGTGCTTCTGCAAACTAGTACATCCACATAGAAAATAGTTATTAAAATAAATCTCTCATTATCAGCAGCCTAATGCAGTACCATTGTGACTAATCAATGAGGTCTCTGGCAATCATGGGAATTATACAACATAATTGAGTTATTTATAATAAAATTGCTGAAGAGTTGCTGACTTTCCCAGTTAAACTTCTTTCTCTCTTTCTCTCTTTCTCTCTTTCTCTCTTTCTCTCTTTCTCTCTTTCTCTCTTTCTCTCTTTCTCTCTCTCTTTCTCTCTCTCTTTCTCTCTTTCTCTTTTTCTCTCTTCTTGCTGATCTTGCTCTGAGTTTTCAACATATTATATTTTCTTTTTGTCCTGTCATAACTTTAGAATAGAAATCTATTAAGCTAAGCACAGGTTTATGAAAGATCATAAAGTCGCATAACAGAATCACATTGTGTTCCTTAAGCTTTAAAAACATCACTTCAGGTAAGAATTTTATGCTATCTTCCAAAATGAAGTAGAAGCTGAAAAGATACAGTAAAAAATTTTTTTATGTGTTGCTTCCACCTCATGCTGACAGTTTATATTTTGCCCTTTTTACTTTAGTCTCTTAGTCAGCCATGCAGTAAAATGGGTTTGAATCCCTGCACACTCATTACAGAGAGCATGTAAGAGTCAGGGTAATGCTGAAGCCTTAGCTCCGAGTAAATAAATATAGGAATAAGAAGCTTTCAGGAGATACCATAAAGGCATACAAATGCTTTTGCTTTGCAAGCCTGTGCCTCCCTCCCTGTTTTTCCCCTTCCCTTCCACTGGGCATTACCCACAGACTGAAGTCCTGGTGGAAAGTGGCTACTCCTCCTCTCAGATATTTCCACCTTAGCTTAAACTGGTGATGAGGGTGATGTAAATTACCTTGCAGATTTTATTCAAAAATGAATGAGTGAACATTCATGTTCTTCAGTTTCAGGAATGATCTCAACCAGGCAGGTGTTGGTAATCATCTGGAAGTAGTAAAGTTATTAACCACATTCAGCACTGGGTGTTTGCCCACTCCTTCCTGGAAAGGCAGCTGTGATCTTGCCCTCTAGACTGTCTGACAATGTAGAACACAAATGCACTGGGTATCTTTACATTTCTCACAAATATTTTCTTCTCTCCATCAGATGCTCTGGCAAATATTTGGACCCTCAGAATAAGAAGATCATTAAAATTCACAGTCCAGGTTTGCATCAGCACAACTCAGTGGTGAGACCATAGATATCAGGGTTTGTTTTTTTTTAGGAGACAATAGGCTTGTCCCCTTTCCAGTGGGTACAAGATTTGCAATGCTGTCCTCTGGTTGAAGATTAAGAGGTTAGAAGACACACAAGCCACCAGTGTGAAAATTAAAGGAATCAAATTCAGAGATACTATTTTGTGCCAAGAAAAATATCCAGAGTGTAGCGGTTGAAGTTTATTTTGAAGTTGAAGTTGAAGTTGTGTGTTTATCAGGGTAAATTTGTAGGTGAGCTGACTCCAAGCTGCACAGAAGTTGGGGAGCTTTTCTGTTGACCAACAGCAATGAGCTGAGGATACCTCAGAATTCAGGTGGGAGAAAAACTGCTCTCTGCAGGCACAGTAGTCCTTCCAAAGAGAGGACACCATGTGTCTGTGGGAGCAGGATGGGAGAGTTAAAACATGGTGATGACTGCTTTAAAACCAGAGTTAGACCTAGATTCCCCCAGGTCTCCGCCCAGCCTGAGAGACAGATAAGGACAAATCACATGAAGTCTTGCAGGAGATGCTGCCTTGAACCTTTTTTAACACGCAGGAGTGATGCTGGAGGAAGGGTCTTGCCATCCTTTTCCCCCTCATTTAAAAAGCCATGCTGCTGTGTTTCATTTTACTTAATGCAAAAGTGGCAGAAGGAGGGAGGCAGAAGAAAAGCATCTATATCAGACACAACAGAAGGAAATATGGGAGGAGGGTGGGGAGGTGGGTTGGTAGTGTCTGGTTTATGGACCTTCTGTGCCATCAGAATGGTACAAAAGGCTAAAAAACAGCCTGAGCATCTGTGTTACTCTCTGCACCACTATGATAATGAAAATCCACAAATGCTTAGAGGAATAAACAACATTTCAAATTTCCTGAGGTTATATAAAAGAAATATTTANGGAGTTAAAAAAACAAAAAGTCATAATGTGTTCACAATGTGAGGGAGAAGAGCAGCACAGCAAGCAACCTTAACTAGGCTGTTTCCAAACTTTTGACTGCCTAACCATGCAGCCTTAATGCTCTGTTGCCATATTTGTCATGCACACAGTATTATATAGATATATATAATACCAACTGTCTGGCTAGATATAGATATCTTATTTTTATTGGAATTTTATCCTCAGCCTCCTCTCTGCTTCTCTTTTCACAGTTTTTCTTAAGCAGAATATGAAACTAATACTTTCAAATTTCAGCTGCACTTTTGAACTCGTGATATTTGAAAGCAATTTTTTTCTCATCACAACCTGAAACTGATATGTTGTTACACAGGAAATGTTACACATCTCAGAACTCTCCTCTCACAGAAGAGGCAGAATGTATCCTTTTGAAGGTGTGGGATGCATGTGAAAAAAGTAGCGAGATTACTCGGCTGCTTGGAAATTATCACAGCAACTCTTTTCTCTGCCTCTCTTTTTCTTTACACAAGGGCCAAAATTGTCTCATAAAAATGCTTAAAATTCATCTTCTGTCATGTAGATGCTGGAGTTTATTTTGAAATGCAAGCTTGCCTGAGAAAGCTGCATTCGCATGTGTTTATGTTACATAAAAATATTAATATAAAGTAAATCCAAACTCAGGTCCATAATTAGATCGAAGGAAGGAATTAGTAAAGTGCTTAAACGATCCCCTAGGTTAAATCCTACCTGTCCAATAAAGCCAATGACACTGAAGCCCTCCAAGGTCTGTGATGATCAAATGATCTTAGCACCCATGTAGTCTCAAAGACTTAGGTACTTAAATCTGCTATCTATAGATGGACAATTTTTTCTTATTTTATTACAAATGAATTTGATTTTGATGACAAAGAGAAGGGACAGAAAATGGAGTGCAGTCCTCCAGCCCAGGGAAGCTCATGTCTTAAGTTTATGGAAGTTAAATGAAACTACAAAACCATCTTCAAAGCAAGGAGAATCCTCACCCAGAAGGGAATATCAGGAGAGAGATTGCTTTTTGTCACTTCTGAGCAGGATCAGATGCAAGATAGGAACACCAGGGAACTTCCTGGTGAACATCCAAGTATCTTTATCCTTTTGGATGCCAGCAAGGTTAAGAAAGGGTTTTGTGAATTGTGGTTTTGAATTCAATGTCTAAATATCCCATAAAACCTACCCAGGATATCTAACTGCCTCTGCTGAATTGATTTTGTTTCCTACTGTTTTTTCCTTATTACTTTTATATATGTGTATATATTCCTTACACATTTGTGTGCATTTTAACCCCGTAACTGCTGCTCTCTTATGTGGCAGATCAAATTTTGATAAAGGTGAGACCAAACTCCTAATTTCTCTTTGCTCCTAGAGTTCAGTAACTCTGGATAGGAAGCGTTTGTCATGCATAAAAGTGTTGATTCCATCTCCAGTAATCGCCCACCCATCTAATCCATCACAGTCAATCAGATTATGTGTAAATCTGATTAGCTCACGTAAGAATGTAAAGGGGTTTCTTACTCCCTTTGGTAAACACATCAGTCCAATAACTTGGACATCAACAGAAGCAAGCTTTACACTTCACAGGGAGAATCAATAATCCTAAGGATTATAAGTGCTCACAACCACCAGGAAGGTTGTAGGCAGTTTATGAGAGAAATCCATCTCTTAAACTGGTCAGACCCACAGATTTGCTTGGTTAGCTGATCCTGCTTTCTTCAGAAGACCTATCTGCTTAATGCAACAGCTCAATAATGCAGCATTAACTTTAATTAACAAATTGCTTGTACACTTACAGCTCTATCATATTGTTGCTGTAGCCAAGGTTAGGAAATTGTCCGAAGAAAATAAATTTGGAGCAACTCAGGCACAGGTAAATAGCCTGTTATTATCCACGAACCATTGTCATTATGGTCATTTCTGAAAAATCATGTGTTTCCCATGGTTCATTAAATCTGTTTTACTGCCTGGATAAATGAGCTACTTTGAGGTGTCAGCAATAACCCCAAGCAGGAGGCTTTATTCCACTAAGAAAGATGGCAATCAGCAACAAGAAAAGCAATCCAGAAAACATCTTATACAAAATTCATGGGTTTATTAATTCATAATGTTAAATGGTTTTGGCAGCTAACTAGTCACAGAATTTCATCAAGATGTGCACTTATAAACAAAGGGAAAGCAATAGCTTTTCTTTAGCAACTTTGCTCTGATACTCTTAGTCCTTCAGGGGGAAAAAAAAGGAAAATTAACATTCTTAATATGGAAATTTTCTATTTCAGCAAGCCTGTCTACCAGATTGTCAGAAAACGTCTTCAAAATGGCCAGCGTGAGGCTTCCACCAAGATTTATCAACAAATGAGCCAGAAAAACCCCAGATTATGGAACCAGAAAAAGTTAAGAAAGGAGAAACAGAGGAGACAATGTGCTCATTTCAGCCAGGGATTTGTGCTGCCCTTGCCACCAACAGATTTCAGATCAGGCCAAGCTGGTTAACATGACTTTAGCTCCTCAGCAGGCACTTACACGATGGCACATGGAATTTATTTCATGTGATACCATTACAGGAATGCTGTGAAGAGGGAGAGCAGAGACGGAGGCTGTGCTGTTGTTTGTAGAGGAGCACCCTAGAAATAAGAGAGGAAGGAGAACTGCACCTTCCATTAGAGCATCCAAACAGGCCAGATTACCAATTTCTCTGGAGGGAAGGGTGGGACAAGTGGTGGGAGAAGAGGAAAGCAGGGAATAATCTGAAGGAGTGGGTACTGGAGAATTTCTGAAGGGAGCAAGAGGCTACTGCAGAGGAGGGCAGAGGTACAGCAAGCCTCAGAAGTGGCAGAAATTGGCCTTGAGGACTCCAAAGAGAGGTCGGGGTGGGGACACTTCACCTCAAACACAGAAACACTGAAACTTGCCAAAAATTTAAAAGAAAGCCTAGAAAAATGGTCCCACCCTTCTCAAGAGGAATATTTGTTTTCCAGCTTTTCACATATTTTATTCCTCATGTTTTAGGTTCTGAATTTTTCCTGCTTAGCCTGCTATCTTTTTGCTTTATTGTGTGTGATGTGATCAGAATTTTTTTCTCCCTAATTAATCCTAATTTAAAAGGCTACAAAACTGCTAACTTCAAATTAATAGGAAAGGTTTGCTTTCTATTTCAAGGCCTTGCTGGTGCAGGTCTTGTGAGCAGGTAAGCCTACACCACCAGCTGTAGCTGTCAGTACTGTCAAACCCCACAAAAGTAGAGGATAGGTAAGGAACAATGTTGAATTACTTTAGGAGGGCTGCACAGGCAGGAGACAAGGAGAGGAAACTCTTCCCCCCCTTCCTTTCTCTAAAATTCTGCAAGCAGATATGTGCTTATATGCAGATATGTAGCTAAATGACACTGCCCAGCCTCTTGCATCTCTCAAAGACAAGAATCTAGCTGGCCTTGGACCTGGCATGATGATGAGGACACAAGGAATCCGTTGCTAGAAATCAATGAATGACAGCCCTGAAAGCTGTCTGTGGCTCACTTGAAGGTGTACAGTGAAAGGATTCCTGTTGATGTGTATCCATATTACATGGCAGCCTTTGGCAGCCTCCCCAGCAAAGCAGAAACCTGCCTGTGACCCACCACTGCCTGTGGGGCAGCCTGTCCTCCAAACCAGCCACACTCAGGATATTGAACACACTTCTTTTTTCCCCCGAGTGCAACAGGGTGCACGTGGAATATTATATTGGTTTCCAGCCACCTGCCAGAATTTGATGGCAGGAAATTTGCAGGGCTCTTGTTGTAGCCAAGTGACAGATAATAAGTGAGAGGTGCCATTGTTGGAACTATCACTATCAGATTTTCTAACGCAGCCCTGTTGAAATGAGATCATACACATTGCTCAAGCTTCAATCAGAACTTCCACTGAAGGAGCTAGCCTGAATAATAATAAAAGCAGAAAGCATTTTAAGTAAATAGAATTTCCCAGATACTGCATAATGGTGTTTGTTATTGCTATCTTTTATGAACCTTGAGAAATATTTTGTGTAAGAATGATTTCCTTCCATATCAGCTGTTATCACGGAGGTCTCCTATGTCAATTCTTATTTAAAATATATTTTCTTACAGTCCCAACATTATGAAAGCATAAATTAATGCGACCTCTTTGCTTCCATTCCATGTTCTTACAAAACCTCACCGCAGCTCTCCAAAGAACAGTTACGTGCTGCATTGTACAAACGTAGCCTAAACCACTTCAAATAATAAGATCCATTTGGGCTGTAAAAATTTATTCCATGTACATCTTTCCGAGCCTGTGGAAAGCCAAGGTCTTTCAGTGAGGACTGCACAGAACATTTTTTTTTTTTTCTATGCTTGAGTGTTCAGAGGCGTGGAGCCGCTATCCCGTTCTGCTCTCCTGATGGAAAACCTCCACGAGCCTAAGCAAGCACCACTTCTTTTGAAGAGCTCGTGGGAGCACAAACCAGGGTCCTGACAGAGCAGGCAGCCAGTGCAACAGCAACACCCCAGCAGCTGTAGAAGGGAGGGCAGACTATTTTCATGAGCTACAGTAATGCATTATTTCCCTCTTGCCTAAAGCTTGCCATTGGCAAAAGGACAAAGTCAAAACAAACTCCTACAGTGTGCACATTCCTATTTAACGTTTCCCTGTAAGACCATCTCCCTGTATTGCACAGTTTGCTTTTTGTTTTAGTACGTATTTATTATTGCTGGCAGCAGATAAAGATGATTTCATTATTATGATTCATTATTTCATTACATGAAGTTCTGATCACGGGATCTTCATACACTGCTTTCTGCTAGTGTAAAATACCTATATGATTTCAAAATTTCTTCCTTAAGTAGTTAAACTCTTGTTTACAGGCAAAGAGGAAACATACCTTATACATAGAGTCTAAATTTATCATTAGTACTTTTGAAATCCTAAGAGTCTCATCCAAGAATTGTTATTATTCTACATAAAATTGTTATGGAAAGAGAAAGAATAAGTCTGTGCAGAAAATGTTCAGCAGTAAAAATAATAATGCAGTTAAAATTTTGCACATGCACTTAGTTTCTACCTCTTTTCATGATGTTTTGCTTACCCTTCTGGTGTTCCTCCTACCCCTTGGGTTGGGGGTTCCTTTCTCATGGTGGCTGTGCTCCCAGTGAGTTGTCAGCACCCAAAGTCCTTCACCAGGAGGAATACAGTGTTCACTTTGAAGTTTTCCTCCTTCTCTGTCTTGGGTTCTTTTGGGGTTCACTTTTATATGTCTGCTAACATGCTTTTACAGCCAGGCTTTATTTCACCGATCTGCACCTCTGAGTTACAGCCATTTTTAAAGGTGGATTTACATGTGCTAGGTACTATTTCTTCGTTTGCTTGCTTATCCTAAAAAGCAGAGTAGCCCAGCTCCAGGTCGGCATTTCTTTAGCTGTGGGGCCTTTGGTGTCAAGTCTGCATTCCATATTTCATCTTCCAAAGTCTCTACCCCTCCACACTGAAATCTGTGTCTCTCTTATCCCGCCTGGCCCATATTTACCAGTACTGGTGAAACCATGGTGGCTCCACAGAATGATAAACAAAAACAAAGCAAATCAGCCAGAAAATCCTAAAGAGTTGGAGAAACTGCTGCCACAACAAAACCAACTGAAAAAAGGCTGCAAGCAGGTCAAGAAAAGTTCAGATTGAGCAAGTCCTGACACTTTGCAGACTCAGTGCAAAGTTTATGGCCACAATATACATTATTACAGATTAATGTAATGACAGCACATTCTCACATAATATCTCTTCACTTTTCTTAGAGATGTGAAGCAGATTTATCTTCTTTGTTGGTTTTTTTTTTTTCTAAAACATGAATTTCACTCCCCAAATAATTCCACAATTCTTATAAATACCTTGTTTTGTGATCTTCAGTAAAATGACAGTGATTAAGAAAATGGTTGCATAATGTAACATACATAGCTCAGTGAAGTGTATCATAAGAGACAAGGTGCTAAATTTCCTGGTAGTCACCTTTCTAGACAGTGTTTCTTGCTATTTTAGCTTCCAGCATTTTTAATTCTATGATCCAATATGGCTCAAAACAAACCTAGAAGTTGTAACATATAAAGAAATGAAAAAAGCTGTTAGGGTCTGAGCCTTGCATAAGCAAAGGCAAAAAGTGGTGAGACTATTCTGCACACTCTACTTTAAAAAACAGCAAATGCCCAGAGCCCATCACTGGATTACCCAGCACATGTCCACCACAATTAGATTGAATGAAAACACACTCTTATTTCCTAAAGAATGGCATTTGAAATCATGGTATCTATATGAATACATTGTTTTGATCTGTTTCTTCTTCCTTCCAGAAAGTTTTTTGACTATTTCCCATACTTTGTCTATTTCAAAACAGGGCAACTCACCCCAGAAACTACTGATTTCTTAATGAGGAAACATGGGTTTAATCCTTATAAAAGATCAAATACAAGAAAAACAAGAAATACAAGAAAATACAAGAAAAAAATACAAGAAAAAAATACAAAAGAAAAAAA
>WAAG01071873.1:2605-17087 GCA_013390105.1 Tichodroma muraria
GTTCACTGAGTTTGAAATTAATATGAAGAAACAAAATCAGAATCAAGTAAAAACCAAAAACATGGTGAAAACTAGCAAGCTGAGGTTATATTATTGAGAGAGAAAGAGAGAGGAGCTTTATCCCCACTGTTCAAGTTGCAGATAAAGCTATGTCATCTATATATAGATTTTCATTTCCTGTTAACTGTGTCCATTTCTGTGATACCTTCTATTTTAACAGGTATTCTTCTGCAATTATGCTGTACATGAATCTCTGTACTCATGTCATCCATGCTTACAGGTGCAAAGTTCCACTTTCACAGTAAATTGAAATACTGAATGTCTGTGAGTTAAGTGACACAGCTTCACTAGATGTATTTAAACCAGTGTTGTCAGAAAAACTGGAAAATCTTGTAAGGAAAAACCACCAGTTATGATTTTAGTTATTACAAAGAATAAGCTGTTTACACTTGTTCAGCCTGTAATTTTTGAGCATTTAGAGTACCAGAAGGTGTGTTGACATCTATAGCTTAGAATAAATAGAATTGTGAAACTACTCAAATCATACTGAAATTAATTTTTTAAGTCTGAAGCAGCTTTTAATGTTTAACCCTGAATATCTACAGTAGTTGAGCTGCTGTATGAGACAATCTGTTGAAATTAAATTAGTATCCTTGAAGCGATTTCCACTGATTTAACTAGATTGGATATGATTCATTTTGTTTTAATTTAAGCTGCAGTTTAGACTCTGTAGCTTTCCTGTGTGAGTGAGGCCTCAGAACTGAAAGTACACCAGAATGCAGTCTCACCCGGCCCAGCACATTCAACATCACTTGTTTTTAAATTGCATCTTTCTTCTCATAGGATGAGGAGGTGCTAAGGAAGTGCCAAGCCACAACACAAGACCCGTGGTTAAGTCATCTCTACAGTCTGGCAGGAATGAAACTGGCAGTGTTATCCACCTTCCTTTGTGTCATTGCAGACACGCTCGGTTTTTCCCTGAAGCAGACTGTGCTCTGAGCTTAAGGCTGGGTGTGCTCTCCTCAGGGCACTTTGCACCTGTGTTTCTTTGAAGCATAGACTTCAAGTGCTTTTCAAATCTGCCAGTCATTGATGCAGTAAATTGTGACTGCAAATAATGGAACTGCTGTAGAGAAGTGTGGCTTCCCTCCTTTATTAAACAAGACACAGAAGTACAGAGTTTGTTAAAGGAAATCATAAATTACAAAGCGGAGCACTTGCTAAAGAATGCTGTCTCTGGGTACCTGTTTTGTGCAGTTTGGGTGACTGTATTAACAGTTCAGATGCCTTAGATGCCTGAAATTAGGTGGGATGAATAGGGATCTAAACCAGTTTCAGCCAATTACCTGATTTGCTATGGCTTCTGAAGCTAATAGTGCACAAAAGTAACTAGCAAAGGTAGAGGCTCTAACAAATAAGCCAGTGTTTAAGGTGTGTGTCAGATAAAGAGTCACTACCCTTTCCCCTGCATGCTGGATCGTTGCCTGGGTCCAAGTGCTGGTGGAGCGTGAGCACTGCAGCAATTTCCGTCCTGTCAGCGCTAATTGCTGCCGAAGGGGAACGAACAGTGAGTTCTGACTGGACAGGTACTTGAACTGACTGAGAAGGGCAAGCAGAGCCCTGCCATTACCGTGAGTTCTGTTAGCAGATAAGTAAGTGCTAGTGCTTTATAAAAGTGTATGTACTTACAGCAGAACTCTATCTATACAGTGGTGGTGGTTGTGTGAATGGGGACTGACAACAGAAAAGCTTCAACCTTTTTATGAAAAGCTTAAGTAATTTCTCTAATCTAAAAAGTACACCCAGCCAGTAATGCAGCCTTGTGATTTCATCATATGCCATGCTGCCTAGCTATTTTGGGCAGAATCAAAATGTTTGCAGGCCGTAACTAAGACGTGGGTTTATACATATAACCTGATCATTAAAAAAAAAATTCTGTAAGACTTAAATTGATTTCATCCATCTACAGTTCAGACTGTAGTGCTATGATCTGTTTTTGTTAGGGCATCACTAAAAAAGCCATGCTAATAATTCCCTATGGTCACCAAGAATTTAGTAGAGTGGATAGGTTGTTAGAAGAGGTTATTTTAGCTATTTAAGCTATTTTAGCTATTTATTATAGCTATTTTAGCTATTTGAGTTTGGAAGTGAAGCTCTTCCTTCTGCTTTCAAATGTTTTGTTGGGCTATCTCATGGAATATTAGTGTTCTCTAACTCCTGTGTTCAGAAAATGCATATGAAAACGTTCATTTTATGACTAAATGTCTGGAAAGGGTAAGGTATTAACCAGCCTAGTTGTATGGAACATAACAGAAAGGTGCACGAGATGTCTCTGTAGTGTTCTGGGTTTCGTATTTGAAAGTGTCAGCTGAATGCTATGGGTATGAAAACAGACAACTCTTCAGGGCTTTGAAGTTCTTTTTAAAAATTCTGTCAAGTTTTCCTAATACAAGCAAACCTAGTAGCAGATGTTGTTTTTCTACTCTAATATATACCCAGTATACGTTTTTATCACTACAGCACAGATTGCTCATGGTGTGTTGCTTTCAGTGAGGTAGGGACAGAGGACAGGATCCGATAGCTCTGCTGCTGTAGGGTTGACTCATCCACACTCCTTGAGATCCTGGAGGTTTCTGCCCTGGGATTTGCTAGCACAGCTCATTCAATCCAGTGTTGTCTCCTATGGGAAGAAAGCAATGCAGGCTCTGAAATTTAACATACCTACTATAAGGTATTCAGAGGAAAGATATTTGCCAATGTTTCGTTAAATTTAAAAGAGATTGTGGCTCTCTGGAATTTTTAAGTTTAAAGAGGCTTTTCATACATTAAGCCTAGTTTTCACTTTATTGAAGGGTTTAAGTGCTTAGCAATGTTTTAAATAACACTTATGTCCTAGATACAAACTACCCAATGCTTTCCTTACATGTAAGCTCAGCAAAGCTCAGTATGTTGGGGTGCTGCTGGCTGCAAGGCTTTATCTAGGCACGTCTGATGGGGAATTACATGCCCTAGAAAGAAAATTATTAAGGATATCTGCTTTCAACTCCTAAATTTTCTACCTAGTTCTGTGATTAAAAAGCACATATTTTAATATATGCAATCCTAACACTTAAAATTATACAGTCCATTTTTTTGGTCATGTCCAAGACTTCAATAACTCAAGCAATTCATGGAAGAGTGGGAACATTTGTATTATCTCTTCTTTTCCAGATGAGCTGGAGCAGAGCAAATAGGCTGTATACAGCTCTGAAAAAGCAGCTTGTTTCAAAGGGATCCTTTCAGCTGCAAGCCATTATGTCATCCCCTCTGAAGAGCTGCCCAGGCCTGCAGCTCTGGGAGAGCTCAGAGTGCTTGTCCTGGGGCTGGCTGGACAGATTCCAGTACTTGGCTACAGCATGGGATGCTGGCTGAGTGGCACATTCCCACTGGAGCTGGAGGTGAGAAGCAGAGTTGTTAGTGATGCTGACAAGGTGGCTATGAAAAGAAGTATTTATATTGCATCTTTTAAGAATCCAAGGTGTTTTTATGCAGCTGCTCTTTGTGGCAGTACAACCGAAGTTTCATAGAATGCTGTGTTCTCATGATTCAGAATACATCTCCTGCAGTCATTAGCTTGAGGACTCACCACTGCAGTGTAAAGCTTGCTTAGATTAAGGTCTGTGATGAAGTGTTACTTCCATTGCTATTGATACATGGGCTTCATCCACTTTGTTCACTATGGCACGGTTTTGGTAAACATCCATCTGTGTGTGATACACAAATTCTTTCCTAAATTGTAAAATCAGCTGAAGCAAACTGAAGTATTTTTGACCCCTACATTTCTTAATCCTTTCTTGTACCTCTTCAGGTAAAACTTGCTTTTTTTTCATGAGCATCTTTTTTCATCCTCATTTTAACTGGTGATTTTTCTTTCATCTACCAGTGTTACTTGGTATATCCATAATAATTTTAAGGTTCAAAACATTGGCAATTTTTTTTTCTTTTGGAGAAAAATTTAGTTTATGAGAATGTGTATTTTTAGTATCTCTTTACAATGAAGCTTCTCAAAATTGCTGTGTCTGTGAGTGTGGTGTCCAGATTACCCTACAGATTTCTAAAGGGAAAGAAGGAGGAGGACATTTGTATGTGGTTTCAGGAAAATCTAAATAAAAGATTAATAAACTGAATAGCAATTTTCTGCGAAAAGGTTCTTTAACTTGCAACCTGTGAAAATCCTGTTGACAGCAGAGATCTTTGAAAGAATAAATTCCCTTCAGAACATGCATTTAATGGTTTGAAGAAACAGCAGTACCTTGTGTAGCTCCAGGAGACAGAAGATTGGTGCTGTGAGGTGAAGCAGAACAAGGCTGCAGGGCCAGAGGCCGTCCCTCCTGTGGCTCCCACAGCGAGCCAGGGCTGTGTCCCGGGGAATGGAGGCCAGGGAAGAGCTGCTGTGCTTCCAGAGGTGGGATGGCATGGGAGCACAAGGTGCAAGAGAAGGATGGCTGGAGGAGCCAGAGTTGATGAAAGGTGATGTCAGGAGTAGGAATAATATCTTATGGATAGTGAAAGCACTGAAGTGGAATTAGGTTTGCTTTTATTGCCATACTCTTAATTAATAGCTGTTATACACTTGTGTCTGATTAATAAAGGAGCTAAAGGGAAAGAGGGCGATGGTAGTTCTGCCATACTGGTGCAGGTGGAAAGAAGGAGAACATAACCAAGTTCACATATAGGGAATAGCTTGAATCATCTGGAATTAATCTATTTGTAAAAGTTTAAAAAGATTAAAAAGGAGCGTGGATGATACAGAAGAGAACAATGTTTTGCAGTAAGGTAGTTGATATGGATAGCTATAAATTCCTCTTGCTGCTGTGGAAAACTAGATCCCATTCAACTTGGAAAAGATGGAGAAATTGATTTTAAGAGTAATGTGTATAATAAAGAAATAGCTGTGGGAATCCAGTGGAATACTGTCTGTCCCAATAAATCTTTGCTGTCTATAGGTAGTATTTTGTTTGTCTTTCTTTTGGAAGTTATATTTCAAATGCAGAAATAACTGCAAGTTGCTGTTGTAAAATGAACTTTTGCCCTTTCCTGGTGCTTTTTTTTGTGAGCCTGAAAAATCTGGATCTTGCATAAAGGAATCTCATTTTCCACATAAGCAGAAGCATCAGTTCTAAGAAAACTCTTATTTTTTATCTGAACAGACCTGTGAGGGCTCTGAGAATTTGATGCCTTTCAGTTATAAGGTATGTAGGGATAAATTCTTCTAGACTTTTATTAATTTTATCTTCCTATGAAGCACTGTTGCCTTCACTCTGAGTTTTTCAGGTTTGGTCAGTCCTTTAGACCCTCAGCCCTTCCCATTCTTGCCTGCTTCTCCTAGACAGTAGGCTGGTAAAAAACAGATGTTTGGTAAGGTTGTAATATTTCTCCCTGCAATGCCTTTGCCTCTTGTGTATGACTTGGTTCCAGCCACCTGAAATCTCAAAGAGAAAACTAGTTCCCCTGGATGAAAGACAATTTGTGTTTTCTATCTGAAGTCTGCTTATCTATCTCTGAGGCAAGAAGATTTTTTTGATTATATAAGCAAACCAAGAAAATAATTACAGACAGATTTTCTTCTGTGCTTGCCTACAAGGATAAAGAAAATAAGAAGGATAATTACCGTGAAGGTTTTTTGCCCCACAGATGTCACAAAGCACATTTCTGTGTCAGTCCCTTCTGGATGCAGTGCCTGCCATCTTGTGGACAAGTCACGCTATTGCTGAATCCTTGAGACAAATTATTTAAAGACCATAATATCTTGTGTGTGTGATAGAATTGCTTAGTTATTTGTAGCTCAACGCAAACAATCTTTCTTTTTGGGGACTTATTTTTCAATTGAAGTTACTTGAGTTTGCTTGATTCCCTTACTTTTGAGGATGTCTGATTTCCTCTACTCCACTTGTTACCAGCTGTAAAACTATCAAATGTAAAATTCTCTGCAGTTTTCTATTTAATTAAGTTTAAATCAGTGATCTAATATGTTCATCTGGGAACCAATCAGAAGTAATTATGAGAAATGGGTCAAAGCAGCATAATTGCTACATGCCAACAATAAGGAGAAAATAATTTTAGAAATTCCCTTGCTTCAAATCTGAAAGCAAAAATAATCTTGTTGTTACAGACATAAATAACTTGTACAAATATTTTTTTTTAATTAAGTTTTCTTTATTGACCTATACTAGCTTCTGTATAGCTTGCCTATACTGTTTTCTTTATTGACCTATACTAGCTTGGTTATTTCTTGGTAGAATGCAAGTGACAACTCTTACATCATTCTTTAGTGAGTGAAAAATGCTTCCCAAATGCAATAAGGATTAATTTTATGGGGAAGGCTCTAATCCCCCCAGTATTTGTTAAAATATTATGCTTGCTGAATTAGATCATTTCCCTTTGGAAATGTCCTTTGGAGACAGCCCACTGCCTGTTTTTCTAAAATCTATGGGAAATGTTCCCAAGACCAAGTATGTAAAATTTAAAAAACATGATTAGAAAAGTGATGGTTTTGCTGTTACATTGAAAGTACAGTTCTAACCAGAAACAGCTTCAACTGTTGGTTTGACTTAAAATCTAATTTGGACTCAATTTTTAGTTTGAAATAAAAAAGACAGTAATTTAAACTAATTAATAAAAATTGGTGGAGGAATTGTCACTATTGTCGTGCCCATCTGATTAAAGAAACACTAAGGTTCATTGTGCTGGTAGCTGTGTCTGCCCTACAGGTGGGCAGGGCCATTCCTGGCTTTAGGGCAGATGTTCTTAATTGCTCCTGCAGAGATACTGGAGAGGTGGCCGATTTCCATGCTCTCCCACTGCCCAGGTGTAACAGAATTACTGCCACAGAGGTGGCAGCTCCTTATAATAGTTCTGCGAGGCAGCTGTGGGGTGCTGAAAGCTATCAAGGAAGTGACAAAGCAGCTGGGTCAGATATACAAGTGAGGGCAACATAAGTTGCTCAGAGAACTGATGACTGACTAAACAATCATCTGGGACTAAACCCAAGTGTTGCAAGTGTTTGAAGGTTCTAAAATAGCTAGCTCTAATGACAACTAATGAGGTCGTGCACAATGTGATAATCATAAGGAACTGTGTTTGCTGACCAGTGCTGGACAGTTATTTATGAGCTGGACTAAATCGAGCCATAAATTTGCAGAGAAGCAGTTTATTTTTAGTTACTGTAGATTCTGCTGTGATTGTGTCACAGAACACGTGATTTTGCTGCAGGACAAATTCAGGAGGAACTGTGCATACAATCAAGACTTAGAGAATCTATGCACCCAGCAGATCAGCTAGCTCTCACCAGCCTACGTGAAGCCTTCTAGTTCACTCATCTTTATTACTAATCTTTGTAAGCATATTCAATTGTTTACTGATGGCTTTATTTATCATAAAGGATCAGTCTGAAAAGACAAAGGTTTCATTTCAAACGAGGATTGTCCTAAACATTTGGCATCCAGTGTAACAAGCCACTCGAGGCTGCACACGAATTTGGGGAAGTGTTTTCTTACCGTGTAGCAATGGCTGATGAGATTGCATTTCACCATGATTAGTCATCTGTTTGGTAAATGGCTGTTAATGCTTGCATTGCTGTTGCTGTTTTAGCTCTGTAGCTATGACACTTGTGCCCAGATGATAAGCTTCCCGGCTTGCTGCTTCCTACAGACAACCAGTATCAAGTGACAAGATATGACATAGAATGTCTGAGTTTCTGAAACAGGAACTGACCCCTTCTGAGCTGAGACTTGACAGATTCACTGAAGTGGCTTCAATGAAGGCAGTCCTGCCAGAGGTGGGGAATTGAAATGTTAAACATGATGTCAAAGCTATCCTTAAATCATGTAACCTAAGTAAAAAACCCTAGAAATTATAAACCAATACATAATTCAATATCAATAACTCATAAAGTGAGAGCAGCATAAGAAAATACATGCTGATTGGAATCTAGCTTTGCACATAATGTGTGAGTGATGCTAGAAACAGAATTTAAGAGAAGTTGATATTTGAGGTCTGAAGGAATACCTTATTGGATAACTACGAATTTTCAGTAATATAGTCTCAATCTTTATACGTATTTCCGTATTTCTTGCCTATAACCCATCTAGATCACAATAACTCTGGTGTCCAGAAGACAGCTGTGTGAATATTCTATCAGAGTTATGCACAAGAGAATACTGTATCCTTCCTTACTCTCTTTAGAACCACAGAGTTGAATCAAAGCACTTCATGAGAACATGTCTGGCTGCTGCCTCAAGCAAAATAGCAGGAAGCTTCCCTGTAAGATTTAGATCAGTGATTTCAGTGGTCAGGTATAAAAGCTGGCAAGGCTGATTTATGCCAAGATTATACCAGAGCTTGGCCAAACAGTAGGTCAGGCATTATTCTGGAGGAAGGGTAAGAAGAAGGGATTTTTGCACCACTTCATTCAGCAATGACATCAGAGCAGTGGACATCATGCTTCAGTTCTGTCCACAGGAAGAAGAATCAGGCAGCTTTATTTTTAAAATCACATCCTTCCAGTACCCTGTCAAGGGAGTAGGAAGATGAATTTGCAGGGTAAATGGTTGGAGAATCATAATTTTTCCTCTCTGTTTTGTTATGGCATTAATAGATAATCCATGAAATAATGGATGACTTAATCAGGAAAGACCTGCTGTTTTTAAAAGTGAAGTTTTTCTATCATAACTATTTCTTTTTGGTTGTTCATACTAGGAGAACCATTACTGGCAGTGAGTGGTTATTCTCCTTGTAAGTCTTTACATGAAGTGCAAAGTGTTCTGAGAAAAAGAAATCTATCATTACCCCTTGACACCAGATTTCTGTCTCACTCTCTAGGGGAGCTAATATGATTTACATACTTAAATATTTTGCTGTACTGTGTTTTGCAGTCTGGCAGCTGTTATTAGTTCTTAGGATGATCAAATAACACTATGGGAGCTAGTAATTAAGAAGGAAGCAATACTAGAAGGACAGCAAAGTACTAATATTTAGGTTTGGATTAATTTCACAATTCTGTCAATCAATTGCATTCCTGGGACATCATTTGCAGTTTTAGACTTGATGTACTGCTTCTGTTTAACCTGATAAATCCATTAATATTCCAGTATTTCACAAGCATATTACCCCACATACTACCAACTTTTGCAGGTGAAATAAATGGGTCAGGAAAGCTCAGCTTCAAGCCCAGCTCACCAGAGAGCACTGGGCAGATGTGTCTGAGTAGCTGTTGTGAAGGGTATTTATCTTCACTAAGTAGTTTCTGAAAGGACGGTGTATATGTGGTCTATCTATTCTTTCTCTTTCTCTCTTTTTCTTTGTTTTCTTTTTCCCCTGCTCCCTCTATCACAGAATTTATTTGGGGATAGTCTACATTGAAGTTAATAACTCCCAAATGAACACTGCAAAGCCTCTATCACGGCTGGGTTTTTTTAAGCCAAGTGTGGAAACCAGCATTCAAGGTAACCCACCCCCTGGCAGCTTTGACCCCAGGCTCCGCTCTTGTTCACACAAGCAAACTGCACCACAAATTTCCCATGAATTTGGCACCTGTAATGCCAGGCTGTTTGACAACAGCACGTGTTGGTAGAGTTGGTTATACTGCACAGAGCTCACCCTAGCAGAAACAATACAGCAGTGCTACCGAGGCCTGCCTCTGCAAGCTGTTAATGATTGAGTTGGTAGATCTGAAGTATTTTGTGATCAGGACCTCTGCAGTAATAATACAGGACAGGAAGTATATTATGGTTGTACTTAGTTTTAATTATTGCAGAAGGTTTTATGTGTACTCATTCAGAAGCAGCCCAGAGGATAAAACGGTATTGCCTGCATAGTACAATCAGAAAGTGCTGAAGTTACCAAAGAGGGGCTCTGGAAGCTGATGAAACCCTTAAACTCCACAAAAACTCAACAAAACCCCTAAGCTCAAGTGGTTCCTTTAGCTGTTGCTCCTCTGCCCAGCAGAGTTGGAGATGACCATGTGGAAGTTGAAATTAATTTATCCTGCACCAGTATCACCAGTGCTTTGAGGACACCTCAGCAATGTGAACATGCATTTTACACACTGAAGTGTGGGATCTTCTTGTCATCGTTGAGGCTTCTCATGTGAACTTCTACACTTGTATCATTGTACTAACTGTTGAAATTGATTGGAGTTTTTGTTCTGTTTGCTTATCAACTTGAATCAGCCATTGCAGCAGCGAAGAAAAAAAAACATTCTTTCAGCTTATTTGGCTTAATGTATCTACCTTGCTTCTCTTTAAATCTGTCTTTGTACGTTGATTATTGGTCTGAAACTGCAATCTGATACAACTCCATAAGTATCTAGAATTGCTGAAATGATCAAGAGTCACGGAAATTCTTATCTAGCTTCAACAAATCAGTATATGCAAAATGACATACACACATTAAAAAAAATAAAAATTGCATGTGTGCAAGTCCTGTGATTTCCAGGCAGAAGAAATTTAAGGTGAGATTAAGGCTTACTTATTTTACACGTTATTAAAAACATATGACAGTATGTAAAATATGGCTAACAGGCTTTTAAATGTATATCAACTTTGAACTTCATTTTGCTTCTTTTACAGAAGCCTACTGCTGTAAAAGCAAAGGCTACTAAATCCAGCATGCAATTATTTTTGGGGCTAAACTGACATCTGCTGGTGTTCCGCAATAGCGTGTGTGCAATCGGTGTGATGACAAAACATCCACTATATTCTGTGTACATTTCCATGGTGCTGTTAGCAGCCCTGGCGATGACTCAGTAAAGCAGAGAGAAGCTGCACAGTGAATAGAGCAGGTGGGGCTGCTGATCACACCATGCCACGGGCCTGGGGATGGAGCAGAGCTCTGCTGCTTACATCCTGCTGCATTTGTATGTCAGGCTCCTGAAACTGCCACGGGGCCCTTTTTCTTATGATTTTTTAAAAAGGAGTTATGTTTATAATCTTCAGGTACACAGCTCATGGGGAAGGGGAGGGGAGATAAAAAGCTGGATCAGTTTCTAGCCACGTTTCTTTATGCAGACCTTGAGCTGGCACTGGCTGTGTCCCCACCCAGTCACCTGGTCTGCTGCAGGAAGAGAACTTCTGTGGGTGCCAACACGCAGGCAGCAGCTTCGGGGAAGCTGTGTGGGTTTACTGGGGCCTAACCCAGGTGGTTTGTTGGGCTGCAGCTCTGTTCCATTAGAGTATGAAATTCAGTGCAAAATAACCCCACTTGTGTTGGCGATCAGAGGGGCTGAATGCAGCTGGCCTTAATTTCTGGTTATTATAAATTTGGCACTGTAGTCTGGTTGTGTTTAATATGAACATCCACAATCACAGATTCACAAATAGTACTTCTTGTTGAAGCAACAGGAATACAGATTTGCTGTTGATAAATGCTGTTACTGCATTAGCACCAGCCAATGGTTAATTAGGCTAAGTTAGCTTCAAGCTAAATTAAAAAGTCAGGTTTTCACTACACTTAACTTCACAGTTAATTAAGCTTAATTTCACCCACGTATGTTCTGACACAGAGACATGAAACTTACTAAAGAGGCATCTCCCCTTTGGGGAGGAGAGAGGAGCAAAACCATCCTTTATGTCTTTTTGTCTATGAAATGGAGTCATATTCTCATCCTCTACATGGAGGATTCCAAATATCAATTTTATATTTTCAGATAAATGGAGATTAAGACTGTAGTCAAATATAATTGGCTACCTGTTACTTCCATCTTAGTGGGGAGGAAGGCACTTTCTCAGTTGCATATTTGTGCATGTTTCATATGTAAATGAGGAATAATGAGGGTTTCAGTTACCTTTGGTCAGGCTGAATTAGGATTAATGGTTGAATCAAAGGCAGAACACAACCATGATACTTCAGTATTGCTTCCTCTTCCACTCTGAGACGGCAGTAAAGGTCATCTGACCTTTGCTTGGTCATCTTTATTCCCATCACCATTTTACATCTGCACGTCATCATCACAGAATCGTAGACCTGTGTGGGTTGGAAGGGACCTTTAAATATCACTTAGTCCAAGGCCCCTGCAATGAGCAGAGACACCTTTCAGGAGACCAGGTTGCTCAGAGCCCTGTCCAACCCAGCCTTGAATGTTTCCAGGGACATCCACCACCTCGCTGGGCAAACTGTGACAATGGTTTACCACCCATATTGTAAAAGCATCCTTTTTTATATCTAATCTAAAATGACCCCTCCTTCAGTTTAAAACACTCATATCTTTTCCTGTTGCAGCAAGCTCTACTAAAGTTTGTGTCCAATTTTCTTATAGGCCCCCCTCAAGTACTGAAAGGAAAAGTAAGGTCACTCTGAAGCCTTCTCCTCTCCAGGCTGAACAAGTCCAGCTTTCCCAGCCTGTCTCCACTGCAGAGGTGCTGCAATCTCTGGCACATCTTCATGGCCCCCTCTGGACTTGCTTCGGCAGCTCCACGTTCTTGTTACATTGGGGGCCACAGACCTGGATGAAGCCCTGCAGGTGGAGCTTCATGACTGTGGAGCAGAGAGACACAATCCCCTTCCTCAGCCTGCTGGCCCCACATCTCACAGGACCAGATTTCTACTTCTACTAATTAGGCCTGCTGTGTGTGGGTAAGGGGGCTGAGGCCCTGTCTCCATAGTGATGTGTGAGCACACTCTCACTTTGCTGAGACACTGGGCTGGGAGCCTTACACTTTACCCCAGACACCATGCAGCACTTAAGCCTCACTCAAGTCAGGTGTTAAGAAAGCACCTCAACTCCTGTCCTTGCTCAACCAGCCTCATCAATTTTCTGTAGCAAACCTGCCAATTTTCCACAAGCTTGTCACTGAGAATCAGGAATAAAACTCCGTAACACCAGCATGCTGCTAAGGTGCATGCTTGACTCAAGGTGGTACAATTATTTATTAGCAAGGATATACATATTCCTCAGAAAAGTGTTACAATTTGTTACTTTAGGTGGCCACAGAGCCCATCGACTGGATTGGGCCGATTTGTTCCACTGACCACTACACAACGTTCCATTAATTGTGACTTCTGTGTAATTTTCCACACGCTTACAGGTGCTGTGGTGACCTGGCCAGCCACAGACTGATGCTTCTTTCACCCAGTGCTGTCCAGCAAAAGGACTGGAAAGGCAGAATTAGCAAATGGTGAGCAGGTTGAGAAGGAGGATGGACAGTGAGAGGAAATACATTCGCATACCAGTAAATGGATGCCAATTGCCTATTTGGGCATTTGGTGGAAACAGTAGTAGGGCAAAAAGGAGAAATGTTACTGGGGTCCTCAAGGAGGAGCATGAGCCAGCCGAGACTAGATGCAAAACACAACACACGAGAGAGCATGGCAGCTGGAGTAAGAAGGCTTCCAGTTGAAGATCATGCCTTATTTCACCCTGGGAGATGTGTTCAGTCATGGCTTTTCTCTTCTGTGGCTCCTAAGCTGCTCATAGCCACCTGGGGAAGGGGATTTAGTAAGAGAATGACTATTCCAATTTTAGTTATTCCAGGGCACCAAAGCCCAAATTACTCATGTCCTGCTCCTGAGAAAAATAACATATAATGTGATTTCTTGATAATGGTGTAAATTTGTTCACCTCTAAGTCTAGTTCAGTCTTAGTGCTGATGAATGACACTCTACACTCCTCTCCCTGTTCCCCTCAAATCAGGGGACTGGAGTATTCATGCCTTCAATACACTCAACATCTGATAACATCCCCAAGCACCCATACTTGCAGGTGATTCAGTAGATTACAGTGACTGCAGAGTTTCGTGTTGGGTTTGTCATCACTTTGGGTAAGAGCTCCTTTCATCCTATAAAACCTGACTCCTTGCTTCAGGATGGGTTTTGGGAATTGAAGCTTTATGCGTGTTTTTTTAGGGCAAGGTTCAAGAAAAGATTTAAATACAAAAATAGGACTTTAATGGATTTTAGATGCTTTCAGCCAAAAGGCCTTATGAGCTGTCCCTGCTGATAACCCGTAGGGGTTATCAAGTCCCTTCAGTCTAAGGTAGATTCACACAAAACCAGTGTGTAAAGCAGTCTCTTTTGAAGCCCACTTAGGGATCTGGTCATAATTTACTTTTGTGTTATCTTGAAGCTGGATAGAGGAAGGAGTGACATACTCTTGTGTTTTCCAAAGACTGAATCCAGTTCAATTGTTTGTAAAGGCACTACCTAAAATCACTGAATCTTCAACTTGAAAGTTTTGTTGATCATTTTATGTGTTCTTGTATGTTGTCTGAAATACCTGATGTAGTAATGCACGGGGTATTGTAGGATTAGAGAAGCGATTTCCCTGCAGTATTACGGGACATGGTGCTCGGCTGCGCTGCTGACGGGAAAGCCGAAGATTAGTGGTTTAGTCATAGTGAGCTCTTGGCGAAAGTCGCGGAGTTCCCTATCACCGTGACCGCGAAATGCGTCAGGAGTGCCCGTACTTCCCTTCCCTTCCCTTCCCTTCCCTTCCCTTCCCTTCCCTTCC
>WAAG01071873.1:17156-32816 GCA_013390105.1 Tichodroma muraria
GAGGCGAGGAGGGCTGGCGGGCACGGCTCGGCACGGTAAGGGCTGTGCCGCGCCGCCCGGAGCCGGGCGGTGAGGGGGCTCTGCTCCTCCGGGCTTTGCTCCTCCGCCGGGGCCGCTCCCGGGCCCGAGCGCTGCCCTCCCCGGGCCGCTCTCAGCGCTCCGGCCCGGCTGCGGGGCGGCGGAGAAGCCGCGGCTCGGGAGCTGGTCCCGCCCCGGAGGAACCCCGGGGCACCGGGGGCAGGTTGGGCCTTCGCGGGCCAGCGGTGTCCCGAGCGGCGCAGTGCCAGTCCCGGTCCCGGGACGGTCCGGGAGAAGCCGTGGGCGACGGCTCCTGCCCTCGGCGATGCGGCCGGGGCCCGAGCGAGGCCGGAGTTTCGCTTCCCCAAGTGTGGCAGGCGGAAGGTGGCCCTTTCCTTGGGGAATGCTCTCGGGAGCTGCGCGGCAGCAGCTCCTCCCGCACCAGCCCTGCCTTGCCCCGAGGAGGGGATTACTCACAGGAAGCCACTCGCAGGATTATTCCGAAACTATTGATTACTTGGTAAAAGCAGCGCACTAACCTCTGAAATCTCTCCTGCCATCAGAACACACCGTGCGGTACTATTTCTGCTTCGCCAGTATAGAATTCAGTGTGACCTCAATGCCTTTGGTTCTTCCTGAAATAATAATATGTCAAAGTCTTTTTTTGTTGTGATTACTCGATTTTATTCTCACACAAATGCCTGAGAAATTTAAACAACTTTGAGGTAATATTTCTCAACAGGTTGGTAAAGTAGGAAGTTGTTCTCCAGAGTTCAGATGAAGTTGGTAGTCCAAGAAGGTGCTGTGTTAGGGCTTTGCACTGCAAAAATCCGAGTTCTCTGATGAACCTGTATATCCTGCTGGGTTGTTAAAAAGAAAGAAGCCTTCAACCTGTATTCCATTCTCAGTATTGCTGACCAGTAGCTGTCTTAGACTCTGATGTGCAGGGAGCCCTCTAAACCACCCGTGGTGTTGAAGGGCAGCTTGGGATTTCTAGTGAAGAGGACTGCGTAGGAATTGTTTAATTTAAGGATTGTGTCAAATTTTAGCAAGAGATAAAGGGAAGGGCAACAAAATATTTTTTTGGTGAGACTAGGTTAGAATAGCTGTAAGCAGTTCTTTACTGGATGGGTTGTTGGTTGGTTGGGTTTTTGCATACCAAGCAGAGAGGTGGGCTATTACCTTTTTTTCCCTTGTCCCCAGCCTAATTTTCAAGACCTGGAGTGTGAAACACACTTGCACATTTGCACTGGCTGTATGAACTGATGGTTCAAATATCTCTTCAAAGTTGACATTTAAAACAGAAGGGGGCATTAGAAAAATGAAACTGAAAAGCTGAAGTTGTGGTTACATCTGCAATACTTGGTATTTTGAAGAGGCTTGTTTGTAGTCACGATGTCATCTTGATGTTTTAGGAAACTTTGTTTTGATAGATAACTTGAAGGAATTCATACATTATTTTAGTTTTTTACCATTCACTGTAGTACTTTATACATGTTATTTGTGCAACAGATTTGAAACTTTAAAAAAACAAAAGGGATGCCACAAAGTGGTGTGAGGACCTGAGACCTGTTCACATTTGTCTACAGGAGAAGTGAAAGTGCAGAAAAAGCACAGTGATTGTGTTTAAATTGAAATAGTTGTTCAAAACCACTTAATGGTAAGAAATGAACATGGAATGTAATTTAAAAATAAGTAAATATCAAGACTGGAAGTGTTCATGCTGGAAGTTATGATTATTTTGAAATCTGCAAAAGGATGTTGTTTAATTTCTTAGAACTTGCTTGTCAGTGAAGCAGAGCTGAGCAGAAGTAGTAGCTGTGTGTTTAACCCCACCTGGTAAACTGAGCACCACCCAGCTGCTCACTCACTGCACCCCTGAAGAAACTGGAAGAGTGTGAGAAAACTCATGGGTTGAGATAAGATCTGTTTCATAATTGAAATAAAATAATAATAAAAATAATAATTTAATAGTTGCAATGATAAGGAAAGTAACAGAGGGAAATACAATCCAGCAAGTGAAGCAAATGAGAACAATTGTCACCACCAGCTAATCAATTCCCAGCCAGTTCCTGAGCAGTATTTCCCACCCAACAACCTTCTTCCTGGTATTACTGCTGAGCGTGATGCTTTATGGTCTGGAATATCCCTTTGGTCAGCTGGGGTCAGCTGTTCTGGCAGTGTCTCCTCCTGGCTTCCTGTGCACCCCCAGCCAAAACCAGCCTACCAAGCGGGGACAGTAGATCGTGATTCAGCTCTGTAGTTCAGTCACAAGGAGAAAACTTCTCTTTTCTAAAGAAATCAGATCAGTGTTTTTTAAAAGTATAGCTGTGAAATACTTTTTACAACAAAAACTTACTGAGTTTCAACATCTTTGACTGCTGTCTTGTTCCCTCTTCATTCTGCCAAAGCTGCAGTGTGAGTATGAGAAAGGTGGGAAGGAGCAGTGTTTGTCCCAGGCTTACCACAATTACTGCTCCAATACACGTAGCCACATCTGTACTTCTGTACCAGTTCCTGTGTTTGACCTGGCCACAGGGCTACTATAAAACCCACACTTGATTGAGTACACAATTCCCTTTGTACTACACTGCTTAATCTGCTGGGAAGACTGTGGGACTCCTGGAATATATAAACATTGGTGTTTGCTGGTGTATCCCCATGCCTGCAGTGCAGCCGATTAGTCCTGTGTAACCTGGAAGAGTGAACAAACTTGTGACAAGTTCTTTATGGAAGTGTTTATAAACTTCACTGAAATCCTGATGAAAGCTGTGTTGTGTGAGGAAGATAATCAGCAGTATTCCAGGGACTTTTCCATGCTCTGGGAGAGCAGAAAGGCTTGTGTGATTGTTGGAAACTTGTGTGCTGGGTCTCACCCCAGCTTTGTGTGGATGGAGTGACGCCAGCCCTGAACAGATACTTTCACCTGAAATTCTTTGTCTTTGCATGTTGTCTTTTGTACCTGCAAACTGCATCAGTGCGATTTCCCTTCGTTTATTTATGGTAGTGCTATGGGTAATTGGAGCTCCTATATAACTTTCATAGCACCATAGAATTAATATTCCAAATACATATTGCCTTTCCCAGATAGTACTGAATGAAAAGACTTGCATGTGTACAGACAACAGAATGGAGTGTGGCTCTTGGAGAGCTGTCTGACGGTCCTTAGGAGGAAGGGGAAAGGGAGATGCTTGGTCAGCGTTGATACCATAAGACCTTGTTCCTTGAAGAAAGTGGTGGGCAGACTACAGGAAGTGGGTAGGTGGGGAGGAGGAGAGGAGGTCTGCATTGAAACCACAGTTGTTTCTTGGCAGTGGTCAGCGTGCCTATCCTCTGCAGCAAAATAACAATTGGTGGAGGAAAAGTTGCAGTACAAACTCATTAAAAACATTGCTAAGAAGCAAAAATGGCAACCTTAGACATACTTGATAGTTGTAAAAGCTTTGAGTTCAGTTGGACCTGATTGTCTGGGTTTCTTTTTCCTTCAGTATAAATACTTCTTATTTCAAATTACAGCAGAGGTAAATAGTATTTTTTAAATATTTAAGCTTCACCGCAAACCAGGCTCATGTTGTTTAGCAGCTACCATGTGGCTTATCATAGTGTTCATTTTTTCAGGTGAACAAGAGGGATTAGAAATAGTGTTCTTGGAGAATTAGGAGACTGCCAGATGGTTTAGTATACTAATAAAGAAGTACTGCCTCCCTGCTTTAGTATTTTTAATTTATAAAGAAAGAATTGGTGTTGGGACAAAGTGTAAAAAATTCCCAGTGAAAAGAAAGTGGGAAGTAGGCAACAAAAACAGTGAAATCAAGGTTAACATTTAATACTGTCAGAAACTAATACCAGCCAATTAATTTTATGTTGGTAAAAGTCCCTTTTAATCTAGTTATCTGCTTGCTGTTGAGTTGAGCCTAATTATTTGTCAATTGCCCTTAGTAAATAATGCCTTTTGTTATGATTTTCTCTCTTTTATGTTTTAGATATAATGTCTGCTCCAAGTGGCAACCCTATCCCATCTGCACCACCTTCTTATGAGGAAGCCGTAGGAATCAATATGAACTATCCTCATCCCTATCCCATCCCTGGCCCTGGACAGAAGCCAGATGGGAAAGGAATGAACCCTCCCCCACACATGGGACAGCCTCCACCAGCAAATAACCCCAGTAAGCCTCCAAAACTCTTCTGTACCTCGTGTTAAGGTGGTGTCGAGTGGCTGTGTAATAGGTGCTGTCAGAAGATGAAAAATCGTGGTTCACAGGTGTTCACCACCTGCCAAAAAATACTTTTGAAGAGAATAAGGTGAATCAATTCTTGTGGATCCCTCTGTGTGCACGGATATCAATAACATCATTTGGCTTTCTGCAGTTTTTAGTGCGGCTTTATTTTTAAGACAGTGTATTTCTGCAGTAGGAAATGCCATGGTGATTGCTCTCTGTCGTTGTGTATTTCATTGCTCTGAGCCGTGAATATTTCAGTTATACCTGGTTTAGAAGTTGATTACTACTCTTTTTTCCTGTTCCTCATGGAGTAAACAGCCATTTCTCTGCTCAGTTGCTGTTCAGACGGTGTATGTGCAGCAGCCAGTACTGTTTTGTGACCGCCCAGTTCAGATGTGCTGCCCTTCCTGTAACCAGGTGATAGTGACACGTCTCTCGTATGACTCAGGAGCTTTGACCTGGCTGTCATGTGGTGGCCTCTGCCTGCTGGGGTAGGTCAACTCCAATTTGTACTTTTACCTTGACTTTTTTTAGCTCTAGCGTGTAACGGAGCTCTCAGCTTTGCTTCCTCTGTGTGGGATCTGAGCCTTCGTGGTTCAGTTGGCCTGTATCTTCATCTGTGTCCTACAGGACCTTAAGGCAGCTCTGGAACATTACATTAGTCCTGAGAATGGACTCCATAGCCATGTGTGTTCTTCCTAAAGCTTATGGCACCAGTTTTACTAATGGCTTTTGGACAAAATATGTTTTGCCTTCTTGTGTGTACAAAAGGTGGTAAAGCAGTGTTTTTCTCTTTTTTTGCCTTTGCAGGTGTGTAGCAGGCTGCTGCTTAATTCCCTTCTGCATCGATGCCCTAAAGGATGTGGATCACACCTGTCCAAAATGCAGCGCTCTTGTTGGTTCTTACAAACGTTTATAGGCAGTGTTTAAACATTGATTGATGAAGTTGTTTAGCACCTCTACCAGCCCTCTCTGAAGCTTCATGGAGACTTCCTGTTTTTTCTGTGCATCCTGCCACTGGAAACCAATAAAAAGTAATGTTTATTGCCAGAAGGTTTGAATACGCATTTGCTTGAGAGGAGTCTCACTTAGATCTGTAAAAAGCATACTTAATCTGTATGGGCCTCTCAGTCCAGCACCAGCAGAGAGCAATGGAGCGTTTCCCTTTTTGCTTTATACAGTACAAGTTGGTGATGTTCTTCAGTTAATCTTGTCTCAGGCATGTTGCACATTGTGCTTGCATTGAGACTGTAAAGTCTCAGCACAGAACAAGAGGAGGACGTGTATGGAGAACTATTTAGGGGCATGCTTTGGCAGCAGCACTGTTTACACACTTGCAAGGAGTTGCCTCAGAGACAGGTGCTCCTCTTTGAAAAAAGAAATCGTTTGTTATCTTTTCAGGAGCACTAGAACTCATTTTAAAACTTTCGTAGGTGGAAGAGAACCAAACCTAAAGGCTTTTTCCTTCTTGGAGGCAGCTTTTCCAAATGGACAACTCAGGTTGTTGTGCAAAAATAGTGATTGAATCTAGTTACCTGAATTTTCTTGCCAGTTTCAAGCCTAGTCATGTCTCTAATCTGAAGATGTTCATATAGAAGATACTTGTTCAGTGATTTCTGTTAGGCTGAAGGCTTTCTTACTGCTGATTGAAAGTGGAAATGCCCAGAGAGCTTTGGTGAGAACATTGGAAAACTTCCCTGTACATTTACGTAAGTCAGCTGATTGATCGTAAACAAACCTCAGCTTTATCTTAAGGCTTGAATTCCACCTGAAACACATAAATAAAACACCTGGGCTTTTAGTTGTTGATTTGCTTGTTAATTATTGTTTCTTTATTAAGAAGGTAAAACGTTTGTTAACGTTTGTTAATTTCTCTGATTTTTCTAAATTAAATAAAAGATGGCTTCTGCTTTTAGAAACTTAAGCTGGATATGCTTATTTAAGGTGATAATCCCAAAAAATTAGGGAATGAGGCTCCGAAGGTTAAAGTAATCTCTGTGTCATAAGCAACTTGATCAATCAACATTTTGATGCGTATCACAGAATCCGAATCACAAAATCAACTGGGTTTGAAAAGGCCTTTGAGATCATCATGTCCAACCTGTGTCCTAATGCCACCTTATCAACAAGACCATGGTGCTGAATACCACACCCAGTCCTTTAAAAACCTCCAGGGACAGTGAGTCCACCATTCCAATGTCTGATCACCCTTTCTGTAAAAATCTTCTTCCTTATGTCCAACCTAAATGATACCTGTCCAGAAAAGGCAGAAGACAGGTATTTTAAGCAAGGCTATATTGGTAACACTGTATTAATATCTGTAAAAGTAAAAAGCTAAAATAAATACAAATAAAAAATACTGCATTTAAGAAACTGTTCTTGTCGCATGTGGCATCTGAAAATGTTTGGTAGAAGAGAGTTTGTCAAAAATTTTTCAACACTATGTTTCAAATCCAGTAATTTTGTAGATCACGTACAATCTCTAGGACTTGTCTTAATTAGGTTTTGTAAACTGCTGCTGCTTGTGAGTCAGTCTGCAAGTGATTTAAGAGCTTCCTTGTGTATTTGGAAAAGGTTTCTGGTCTCCTTGTGCCATAAGAATGTACATCAGCAGCTACTAACGGGCAAGAGGATGATGGAGATAAAAAGCTGGTAGTTTTGTGGCTTTCCATCTTGATGACGTGGTACCAACAAGGGCTTTTGTCTGCTGGTGCACCACCGTAGTCCCCTCTGTATTCTTGAAGGGCTTGGGTGATGCTGCATTGAATTTCCTGTTCTGGTGACACGAGCAAGTCCTCTGCCTTACTGGGAAGCAGAATTCCCCCACTGGGTGTCACAGAAAATGTGCTTCTTGTCAGCTTATTGTCAGAGCAAGACAGAAAGAAGCAATGAAGCTCACAGTGTTTCCAAACTTGGGATTTGCTTGCATGGTGGGGATGAGTTTTAGTTCTTTAGTACCCTGTCAGTCTGATCTGGATAATCCTGCCATGTATTCTTTTGGTAAGTCTTCCAATTGTTATTCCCTTAGCTTCCCTTTTCTCTCCAAAGTGATGGTTGGAAAATCTGAGGTGGTGGCACCAGAATGCAAAACACAAAAAAAAAGTTTGTTTTGATTTATGTGCACAGTCCATTGATTCTCTTTAAGTTCCTTGTATGGATTGAGAATAGGACACACAATGTTGGCAGCTCTTCCTTCTAATTAAGCATTCTGTAAGGCTTTCTGCTGCCCCTTCTATAGTTGTGTTTCCTTAAATGCAAAGCCTGTGTTTGTTCTCTTGTGTATGGAATGATCTACAGACTATGCCAAAGTAACCTGCTTTGTTAAACCTGCCTTGAACAAACAAATGCAGGATATAACTTGCTTTGTGTGAAAACACTTTGTGTTTGATTATGCTGAAATTACTCTTTGTTTTTAAAGCTGACTCTATTTAAAATAAAAACTTTGTCTTTCCTATCTAGTGCTTGTAATTGGAAAATTATAATATTTGGAATGTTTCCAAACGTGGATGGCTGAAATGATAAGTGAAGTAATTACAGGGAGAAATTTTTCAGTCTCACCTGGGCCAAGTCTCTGATAAATGGCATTGCCTGCCTTGCAGACCAACTGTCCCACATAGAGCCACACTGAAAATGTGTTGTTTTCCTGCAACCAGGGTATTAGGAATATTTTTTCAATTAAAACTGTCGAGTAAAACTTTCACTTGCAATGCAACTAAACAAACACATATAAATTTGGCTCCACGTTCACATACCAGGAATATATATCAAATATCACAGTATTCAGTAGGAAAGAATCCCTATTAATCATGTGAGAATACCCATCTTTCTTTCAATGTCTAAATTTTTGTTTGTTTAGTTTTTTTGAGGTGCAAAACACACGAAAGCACAGAAAGGCAAGGTTAGTACCTCAAACAAGTTTGTTTTAATGCAGTGGTATTTATTATTTTTATTAAGCAACTTCAGGGTTGTTTTGGTAGTAAGTGAGTTGTATAAATAGTTTTTCCCCGGCAAGGTAAGATACAGAAGTAGCAATGCTGGCTTCATGGACCCAAGCTGTTTTCACACAAGGAAGAAGCACAGGCCATCGGAAGTCCTTCAGCTTCACATTACAGATTCAGGTAAAACCTTCTCTACATCCACCTTCATGAGCTTTCCAGGATGACTTTGCTTTCTGTTATGCTTTGACAGTGTTGTTTTCATTAGGCTTCTATTTTTAATAGAACTTGCACAATGTTCAAATTCTGATGAGGCTTGAGCCAGAAGGAAATAAAACTTCTTTTGTCATGCAAAGAGGATCCAAAATAAAAGTTGTTACAGCAAGTAAAAGGCAGCTGATAGCCCTACAAGAGGCAGTTGTTAAGCAATTTCAGAGTGGTTTCAAGAAGCTGCTATTTATTACAGTGTTTGCGAGAGCATTCTGGCAGTCTAACCACAAGGGGTTTTTGAAGAAATTATTTCTCTACTCAAACCTGGTTAATTATTATTCATAGCTGAGAAGCAGGAGGTCAGTAATGGAGTACACAATAATATCATCCTTGGAGTAAAAACTAAGAAATGCAAGTCCTGTGACAAAGCTGTAAAGTTTTTGTAGTTCAGGTGATTGCATTTTATAGCAAATTAACTTTTGTGTTCCTATTTGCTTCATAAGATCCTGCAATTTGAAACGAATTTATTTTCTTTAGGGTGACTTTTAATGCATTTTTTTGTGAGATACTCACATGTATGATATGCTGGGTGTGAGTCCAGTATAAATTTACCAGTGAGCATCTTAGTACTTTTCCAAACCAGGACACTAAAAGGTCCTTGTGAAACCTACTGATTTCAAAGGAAGTGCTTCTTATGACCACTTTAAATTGATTTTTGTTCAGGTGTTTTTTGGGGTTTTTTGTTTGTTATTTTTAAGAACTTGAAAATTTAATTTATGAACAGGTAGCTGTGCCCAAGTTGAGAATAAACCAAGAGTGAGTAGGCAACTTTTTGAAAGTCCTTTTGTGGTTGGCTGTTTTGCTTCACACTACAGCTTTGTCTTTGTAACAAAAATTTACCCCAAAAAAGCAGCTTCAGTGAGCTCCAGAGGACCATTGCATTAACAGGGTGTATGACAGACACTGCTCTAGGACTTAAAGCCACAGTGCATCTAAAAGTGACAGCAAGGGGTTCACAAAAGAATTAGGGGGGGAAAAAAGACAAACCCAAAGCAATTTCCATCTCTTGCTCCCCACAGCCTCTGAAGTACCTTCTCGTGGTGCTACTGTGAGTGCTCTGTGTCTTGGTAACTAGTGCAAAAGTTACCTCAGGCACACGCCTCGTAAAATGGTTTTATTGTTCACAAAGCAGCACTGAAAATTTTGTTTTACTCTAAGATAACAGAATCATAGAACACTAAGGTTGGAAAAGACCTCTGAGATCAGTGAGTCCAACCATCAGCCTGCCAGCTCCACCTTTCAGCCATGTCCCTAAGCACCACACGGACATATTTCCCGAATGCTTCCAGGGATGGTGAGTCCAGCACTCCCCTGCGCTGCCTGTCCCAATGCCTGACCACTCTTTCAGGCAGCTGAGAGGGAAGGTCCCTCCTGAGACGCCTTTTCTCCAGGTTGAGGCCCCCCAGCTCCCTCAGCTGCTGCTCATCAGTCTTGATGAGGAGCTCCACTGCGCGTCTCTGGCCACGCTGCAGCAGCTCAATGTCCTTCTTGTTGCGAGAGGCCCAAAACTGGACACTGGGACTGAAGGTGCGGCGCCCTGACCCCGTTTCCCCGCAGCCACCGCTGACCCTGGCCCCGCGCCCGCCCTCGCCCCGGCTGTGCCGCGGGTTCCTCGGCTGCCCCTCGGCGCTCGGAGGCCGAGTTCGGGGACGGTCCGCCGGGGAGCGGCCGCCGCCACGGTCCTGGGGCGGACAGGTGGCCCCTCCATCGCTTAATTTCGGCTGGGAAAACGCCCTGGACAGCGTTGGTGCCTCGCAGCGCTGTCGCGGCGTTTCCCCCGGAGGCGGGGCTGTTCGGGCCGCTGTCCCCGGGCGGTGCCCGGCGCTGCGGGGGCTCCGTTCGGGCCCGTGCGCGGGCGGGATTCCCGGGCGCGGGAGGGCTGCGAGCGCAGGGAGGCGGAGCTGCGGCGAGCGCACGGGTGCGTGTGGGACCCTGGCCAAGGGCTGCCTTCGGCTGTTACGTCTAAAGGTCAGTGTTACGATAATATTAATCTTATATGATTTGTGGGGCCTGTGCAAAGCAGACTTTGCCAGTTTGTAAAAGCTCAGGCTTTCTTGGCAATAACGGTTGCCTGAGAAGAGTTCTCAGGTGTCCGCGGACAGGCTTACCCTATTGTGTGACAGATGGTACTTTCTATTAAATTCATTTTCCAAATTTGAGTACAGTATCCATTAAAATGGATGAATACTTTTCTGAGACTTACAGCCGCCGTGGGTTTCTTGTGTGTCATTAAACCAGTGCGTTGCAGCCCGTGTGCCAGATTTTCTTCCATTTTTTGAGGTTATCTAGAATAGCAATATGCTGGAAATTTCTCTTCAGGAGGTTATTTTCCTGCCTGTTTTGGGCATGTTTGTTGATTTTTCAGAAAAACCTCACCTGGTGTGGGGTAGGAAAGAATGCTTACAAGGTGTTGAGTCTTGGGTTCCTGTACTTGCCAACCACTACATGAGGGATGTCACATAAGCCAAGTGCACAGGACACTTACGCGATATTTTATCTTAAAGGGTTGACTTCAGTGTGCATATAAGACCTAGCTGCTATTCAGCCATTTAATTTTGTAATTAGATGTTTCAATAAAATCTGCCCCAAATCTGTGCTCTGAAAACAGCTGTTTGAAATTTTTTTAGCAAAAAAACCTGTGGAGTTTTGCTTGTGAATTGCTTTGTTCTTGGCCCTATGAAATTGTCAAGATTCAAGCAAGCTCAGGTTTATAAATTCTTGAGTGTGCTCATAGTCCTACTGTAAGATATTTTTCTTCATTTTTATTAGTATAGTTTCTTCTCTAAGAAATGGGAAGCTACAAAGCTAAAACTTGAGATTAAAATTCAAAATATAATATTTTAGAAAGCTTAAGTTACGCTCTGCACTTGAACCAGTGTCACGATAAATCAGAAATTCTCACTGATTTCAGTGTTGGTGTTCCTACTGATTTCAATACAAATTTTATGCTTTAAAGGTTTTTTTCAATAACTATGTGAAATATGTTGAAAAATCTTATTATATGAACATATAAAAGTCAGACTGGTGTGGAAACCGGGCAATAGTAGTGAAAAAGAAATTCAAGAAAAGATTTGTCACAATACAGCAATTTTCTGGTAAATTCATCATGTTTTTATGGTCCTGCCCAGCTATTAACTTTCCTGCTTCTATCCATATTGCTGATAGTAGACCAGGAGCTAAATGACTGCTTACATGGAGTACCCAGATGAGCCATACTCTTAAATGAAAAATTAGAATGAGTACCAGACTGAGTAGCTTCGCAGAGTAAAATTGGCAAACTCAGCAAGTAATTTTCGACAAAGAAGTCTCTGAAGAAGTCTCAAAATTAGAATATTCTAAAAAATCACTGTGAAGGCAGAAGGTGGCTTTCTCAGTTACTGCTTTGGGTTGGTGCTAGGGAATTTGAGCTGCGGTATGAAATATGTAGGTTTTGTTTTAAATTTAGTTTCAAACTTAGACTGACTCTGAGTTTGGTATTTGATGGGTCAGGGATTTTGATAGAGGGGCCCAAGTTACATCCTGGAGTATTTTATTAACTCTTTAGACTGGAATTGCTCTCTCTCACCTTCTTTAGTCATTGATGTTTGCAAAGCACACTTGAGAAGTCATTTTCCATTTAATATTTGCAAGCATTTCATGAGCAAATGCTATGTGATGGAGGAAGTAAGTGCAGGAAGGAGGCTGTAGCAGCACAAACCTAGTGGGGGGGAGTAGTACCAGTGACTGGGATTGTTATCTAAATTTCTGTTTGTGACTCTTGTTTGGAGTAAACAGTAGCTCAGTCTAGACCAGAGGGCTTGCAGCACGAGGAAACAAACGTTTGCCTGCCCACAGGGCTTCCCTCGGGAGGTGTTGGCACACAGGTGCAGCTGAGACGTGGCCATGGCTCCTGTGGCTCACCACTGGCTCTTGTGTGGAGACTGAGCATGGGCTCAGAGTGCATGGGAAGTGTGGGAAGAGCCCCGGGCTGGAAGAGGGGTCTGCCTGGAAGGCCTATGTCTGATGTGTTGTGCAAACCTGATTGGTACCTGAAGGATGGGGTTCAATGGTTTTGTCTGTTATTCACACACAATTTCACCCATTTGAGGTTTGGGACTTTGTTTGGTGGAATGAGCTGCCTCCCATGAACTTGCTTGCTCCCAATGGAAACACCTTCCCTTTAGTCCCAAAGCTTTGGCCTTCATCCTATGTGTTTTTTGGTTTATTAATCATCAAGGAGTGATTGCTAGGGTGACTTTTACGTTTGTTTATTTAGATTAAACTCATTGCATGGGACTGTTCTGAGCATTTGCTTTGTTATGATGCCATATACCTATTTTCTTTTTCTTGAAGTTTTGTGGGATTTCTAATAGATTAACTTCTCTTTCTCTTCTTTTGTAAAAAGGTTGAAATGCTGTTGGGGATGGGATCAGTGGTTATGTGTGTGTCTGTCTCTCCCCCTTACTAGAACCTCCCCCACCCCTCTGCAGGCTGCCCTGCCAGAGCCCCTCCTCTGGCTGGAAGAGAGGAGTTGAAATAGTGAGCTCCTGCTTTGTGAAGGAAATTTTCTTTCAGTGCCTTGCTTAGAGGTGCCTTTGAGAGCAGAACTGATGTGTTTTTGTTAACTTCTGGTCTGAGGAGGTGATTTCGATGGCCACAGGGTTGCTCACCATCATTTTACTCTGTGCTGTTGCGGCTGGAGCTTCAGGGAGTAAGTAGAAGAAATTTTTCTTCTGCTAAGATTGATCTCTCTCAATGCAGAATACTTCTGCTAAGAAATGTTCTCACTGGCAACAGTTCAGAGAATTATGTTACAGCTTGTAGGCTTGTAGCAATTCTTGTAGCAGCTTTGTCTGGATTTTTAGTGCAGTGTAGCAATTTGCTTTGCTGAGCTCTTTGGGTGGTACTGGGCAGGTGGGAGAGCGCCCTCCTTGGAGAGGACACATTAAACATCTCATCTTCCTTCAGTGTTCTGGGGAAAGCAATGAAAATAGTGAGATTGTTTCAGTCTATTTGTTTCTACCCTTGATAGAAAAACTGTCGTGGATTTATTTATTTGTTTTGAGGACCATGCTTTGATTTCAGTAATTTCACTGAAATTCAGAAGCAGCAGGTCCGTGCTGAGCTGCACCCAAATTTTCAATGCTTTTCTGTTCTGTTACCTGTCATCGCAGGATCCTCAGAGAGATTAAGTTATGGAGCTTCCTGTTTTGCAGAATGTGCAGGTGAGTAAACCAAGATTGTATTCAGGCTTTTTAGATGATAAGGAAAGAGGAGTTTGAGAACTTCTGCAGGGATGTTGTGTTCTGAGGAGAATGATACTTATGTCTGAGCGATCAGCACTCATGGCAGTAGCAGAGAAGTTCCACTAAGGTTTACCAGGCACACACCTGCCTGAAGTTTGCATTCTGCGAACTCTGAAAAACTCCTTAGCATTAGAGCTGAGCAAAGGCCTAAACCAGTGTGGGACTAAGCCCAGCCATGGGCGTGTAGAGCAGATCAGTTTCATCTTGCTGTGATGAAAGTCCTGCTTTGCTGCTCTCTGAAAGGTGTCGAAAGAGCATTGTGCTGTAAATGCACTACATTCCTTTTCTGCCCTTGGAAATTAACTTCTTGCCTTGAAGGAAATTGTGAGATTATGTGCTTGGGAGAGGGGAAGTCTTTTCACCCTTCCTACAGGAGCTATGACCAACACACAGGGAGCTTTCAGAAACCCAGTTCTTTCAATTGAAAGTCCAAGTGGGAAGGGAACAATCTGAATATCCATCCCTTTGCTTAGCTGACTTTGGTGGCTGAAAGACTAAAAGATGGGAAAAAAAATAGAGAGAAGGGGAGGTTTAATAGGCTAAAAAACCACACTTTTTTTTCCCCCCCCCTTTGTTTATTTCCTAGGACACAGTGCATCATACTTCCCCAAAAGAGCTAGATACAGCTACAGGTATTCAGCAGTCACCAACACATTCCTGCAGGGAAATATTGACAAAAGCAGTGGCATCTCTCTGGAGAGCACAGTGATCATTGAAGTATTGGGGAATTGCCAGATGGTTTTGAAAGTAAGTATTGTCATAATTGTTTGAGTGATTGGGATGAGCTGATGTGGAATCTTATTTTTCTTTGGGATTATTGCTACATTTCAAACTCATTTCCAAATTCGTTTTTTTCTTGTAATTAAAAGCCAGTTCAATTCTGGATCTCATAATTAGGGTTGCAGTATTGCTTCAATGGACCACAACTTGAAATTAGGTATTAGTCAGTTTTAAAAGGCAGATTAAGCAAATAATTGTTTTCTTTTCTAAGTGGCACAACAGTTTCACTTCTGTGTTATGTGAAGTGCAGAACTGGACATAAAGCCAGTCCCTGAAAGGAACTTGGTTTACTTTAAAGCACTTTCATATCTGTAGCAGTAATTTTAAAATAGCAAGCATTTTAAAGAGAACTTGAGAAACTTGTATGATGTGCTGGATTGCTGTCACTCCTGGCCCAGCGTAAAATTCAGTCTTGTAACACTCCATTTATCACAACAGGAGATCTGTCTCTCAGGGACAAGAGCAACAGGGCAGTTTCAAATTGCAAATTGTGATTTCTCCTGGGGTGAGCCCTGTGGTAGGCCAGTTGGAGAGCTACAGTGCTTTAGAACTACAGGGGCAGCAGGGAAAATCAACTTCTCAGCTGCCTGGGTTTTCCTTCAGGTTAACAGAGGGGTTAATTCACTGGTTTTGCTGAGTGGTTGACATGTGTCTACTAAATACATACATACATACATACATGAAGCCAACAAAGAAGAGGATAGTTTTCCCTGTCCTAGCACATGGATAAATATTAACTGGTTAGTGGTTTGGCAGTGAAAGGGATATAATAATGCTGTATAAAATGTTTTTAATAATGAGTGAAACTTTTTCATAGAAGAACTTTCTGGAAAGTGCCTCAGATATGCCACCTGAAGATGGGGCTAATGCAGTTCTGTTGCAGCACTGAGCCTTTGTTCATAGTCTGTAATGTTCTGTGTGGATATCTGATGTTATAGATCCCCAAGTTCCTCTTGACAATTAAATATATCGCCTATAATGTTTGCTCCTAGGTGCAAGATGTACAGATCAAGAAAAGTTTTGCATCCAGAGAGGAGTCTCTAAAGGAAATGGACAGTCTAAGGTAGAAAACCTTATAATCTGGTCTGGTTTTGGGGATCTTTTGAATCTATGTGGCTTAGCAGCAGCTTGACTGAACATTTTAGGTCTAGT
>WAAG01071873.1:34903-53958 GCA_013390105.1 Tichodroma muraria
GTCCCTGCTTGTGCCGTTGTTGAGGAGGTGAGACTGTCACTTATGCTCTGAGGTGACTCTTAGCTCTTGTACATGTTAAGTCTACTCCATTTGTAAATAAATAAAGGGTATTGCCACTTCGTTCAACAGTGGCAGTCATCTGGTTGCTTCTTGCAGTGAATGTTCTAAAATTATCTATAATTCGCATTCTTGTTGAGGTTTGGAATCCAGTACTTCACCTCAGTTACCTGAGTTCTAGTGCCAGGGTTTTACCTGTTCTATGGAGAAAATACAGCATTCATAATTTATTATTAATTTTTGTTACTTTTTTTCATTAATTTCAGGAGGTTTTAAAATCAGTGTTTTCAGAGCTCTTTGCAGTTGTTTCAATGCCAAAGCTCAATTTCTGCTGTGTAACTCTGAAACGATAGTCCAGCATACCCCGCTGTCACCTGAGTGTTTGCATGGGTGCAGCTGACACACCTCAGGGGCTGCAGTTCTCTAGTGAAGAGCTGTCTCTAGACTGACCTTCAGCATGATAAGCACTGCCTCATTCTCTGGCTGCTGCTGCATGTCAGTGCTTAAAGAGATGTTCTGCAGTAGGGCTTGGCATGCCCATGTGTAATTGAAGTTATCCTGCCCAGTAATGCTCTTCTGGATTAATGCTTCCCTGCATGCCCACAAAATCTTACATGAAAAGCACGTCTGTAAATGATCTGATTCAGAATAGCACAGTGAAATTAAACAAACCAACAGAGTCTGGCTACTATAAACTTGACCAAGGTCTTTAAAATTATTTGCCTTTTCATGGCTTTTGTGAATAAGATGGTGTTCTGCAAGGGAGAATTTAGGTCTCTGTTGTTATTACAAAAAAAGTAATTATTAAAACTAATTGCAATAATCTACACTATCTTCTTGTATTTTATGTGTGCACGTGTGATTCAACAGTGTATGTTTATCACTAGGTGGATGTCCTGGGAGTATGCCCAACCAAGTATCACCGAAAGGGTTCCGTTCTTGTAAAGACAAGAGACTTAAACCTCTGCTCCCATCGCTATTCTGCTTTGACTTCTGTGCAGTCTGTTGTTCTTCCTCATGTGTCAGTAAGTTTTGGGGAACGACACTGACTCTTGCTTTTGACTTATTTGTAGAGAGTGTCTGCCCAAACTTGAGTTCCTAGCAAAGAAATGGTGAATATTATTCTCCCTGTAATGTCTGTTATTCACAGAATTTGTTTTAATGCGAGTTTGCATTGTAGTTGGTGGATGTTATAGTATAAATGCAAGAGGTTGTTAGGCACCTGGATTAAACTCTCATTAAAATATGTTATAGAGGTAAACTGAAAATAGACCATGGAAGGGAGGAATAGAGAGATGTGAATAAGAAAAAATACATTAGAAAATGAAAGTTATTATTTATACAAAACTTTGGAAAGATAGAAGCTTTTCTGAATGTCAGACTTGCAGCTTCCCACTGTTGACAGAAAATACAGTCAATGGTTGTATCTTGTGCTATTTTTATTAGGTGAAAGGTGAATATTACCTGTTTATTGTATTGTAGTAGCTATTCATAGTTTACCAGCCTTTTGCTTCTTTCTACTTTGCTGACCAAAAATATCTGATTAACTTTGAGGCTTTGTGAACTGAAACGAATTGACAACATTTGATGCTGACAGTTAATAGCAGTTGTTTTTCAGTGATGAAAAACTAGGCTAAAATAAGGAGTGCATTAACCTCCACAGGCTGGGCAATGTCAGAGGCGTAGACAAGAGACTTCCCACTATCCCAGAACTGGAATCCTCTGTGAAGCTGGGAGAGGAAGGATTGGGTAGGCTAACACAGGTCATCAAGGATCTTCCTGAAGTATCTGTTCTTCTCAGTCTGAACAGCAGATCCTGTCCTCCCAGCTGGAATGTGTCCAGAGCATTAGGAATGGGGTCCTGGAGGAGGCCAAATGTACCGAGTCCGAGCGCGCGACGCTGTTCCCGCAGCGGGGCAGCGGGGCAGAGACACAGACACGGTCTGCCCTCCAACTCTTACACGTGGAAGCAGAGACACTCCACAATAAAGGTAACTATGCTTCTGCTAAAGTAAAGTAAATTATTTATTTCCTAGAAAAATATTGTGACTTTGTCTATTTGTGCCCTTGTATGCAGAGCACCAGCCTTCCCAGGTCTGTGGACAATTCCTAGGTTTTATGTATGGAGCCTAAATAATTGCAAGGCCTAATGGAACTAAGGACATGCCACATCTGAGAATTGTTTAATTTTCGCTCCTTCTTTGCTCTATGTGTTTCTCCTTAGGAAGATGATTTTACTGAAGTCAGCAGGTGGCTTGCCTGAGGAATGATTTCAAAATTGAACTCCACATGTTGAGGAACATGTTTTTTGTCTGTTTCTAAATAGTTGTTAGGTTCTGTTTTTAAAGGAACCCCCAGATTTCCAGGATACTTTGTTTATAATTATGCTGATATAAAATGATAGGATTCTTCCTCAGGAAGAGGTTCAGAGCTAAGCCATTTATTTTTCTTGGCACCTAGATCTCCTGTTGACTTTTTGGCTGGTTGAAGTGTGGGACTAGTGATTAGATGACATTGGAAAAGGTGATGAATGTAAAGTAGCAGGGCCATACTAAGAGATGTATGGAGGGAAAACAGGGCGTTTCTCTGTGTGTCTTTGTCTTGTTTCTCTGACTCTTTCTTTTGGGTCCCACTTGTCTTTTTTCTGTCGTGTTCTTAAATTCAAGCTGACTGCAGGCATTCATATTCATCCCTTGGCTGTACTGAGCCTAGAGAGATTCTTACAGGGAGAAATAAGAGAGAAGAAACTTCCCCCTTGCATATAGGGTTAATGATAGCAAATGGCCAGCAATCACCAGAGATGTGATTTTTCCTTTATGTTCCTTTTTCCAGGGGACTCTGAGGATCTGTATGTGACCAACATTCTCTATGAAAGGGAGGTAACTAAGAGAGAGGTCACTAAGACAGAAGTGACTGAACTGGTTTGGAAGCTTTGCTTAGCACACAGTGCAAGTTATGAGGTAAGCTGTACATACAGCCTCTGCTTCCTTGGGAGGCTCTTCGTGGCTGAAAATTTTCCTACACAGATAAGAGGTGACCAGGAGAGCAGCAGTTTTGAAATACTGAAACCTTCCATTGTTTTGGACATTTCTAAATGTGGAATTAGAGAAAGAATGCTTTGAAATGTCATTTTCTTATATAAACAGTAAACCACACTGAGGAGCTAAAACATCCTGTAGCTCCCTGAATATCAGGCAAAAGCAATTTTAAACTATATTCTAAATTAATCTGAAAGAAAATGTCCCAAATTTTTGTTTTGCTGTGAAAAAACAGAAACATAAAACTATCTGGTTTGGGTTGTCACTGATAGTTTTGATACCTTATTGTAAGACACATCTTTTACAGCTTTGGTGTATAATACTACCCCTGGTAGTGCTGTTGTCTCCATGTTTGAGTTCTGGCATCCTTATATTGCCTCATCCCCTCAAAACAGTTTGCACATGAAGCCCTTGCCTCTTGGTCTTGACTGGTAGGTTCCTTGTGCTTCTGATGAACTCTGCAAACAGCCATTGTGTTTTCTGGGGATGCTGCTTGGGTCCAGAGGGAATCTCTGCCCCTAGACCATTTTCATCGGGGAATGCTGCTAAGATAGGGCAGAATCTTCTGGTCATGTGGAACAGGCAGTGGCTTAAATATTTTTTATGATGACCATCATTCTAGATGAGGATCTGCCTGCCTCCTTATCTCTCTTGGGTCTTGTATTTTTTGTTGAACAGGCAACAGCTGAATCAATCAGTAATTGTCTCTGTGTTTGAAATGAAGATCCCTATCTCTGAGATTCAGAGGTTTATCAAGAACACCTGTTAGGTTATAAAGAACACCTGTTATGTACAACACAGAAGGATCAAAAGATGATTATGCTTAATCATCAAGCTGTTCACTTGAGATCAACCGAGGGCAAACAGAGGACAGTTCATATCCTATTGTCCTTCAAATAAAGTGGTTCTTGCTAGTAATGAAGTTCCTACAGAGAAAAATAAGAGGAAAAATGTAAATGTGAAAGCAGAAGAAAACACTCTTTAAGTTATTTTTGGTCAGGATATTACTAGAAAACAAATATGGTCTAATGGGAAAGGCACTAAACAGGGCATTGGTGCCTCCACTCACTGATGAGTTTAGTCAGCTCATTCCTGATATATTTCGTGTCCTCTGAGGTTCTTTTCTTGTTAAGTTGTTCATACTTTGGAACAAGGTTATTTCCTGTGCAGAGAGGCTGAGATGTCTCCTGTAACTGGACATAGGTACAAGTGATGTTAACAGAAAGCTTCAGACCCAGCATGGAAGGCACTCGCCTTCCTTTGTTTAGATTAAGCCCCATGTCAAAAAACAGAAGCTCTGCCTCTCTTTCCCCTGGGCCGGACATAGATACTGGGGGATGGAGGAGAGAATTTATGGGGAGAAAAGTGCAGTGCTGGATTGCAGCTCTACAGTGATATCTTGGGTGTGTTCATCTTTCTCTTAGTATCACCTGTTATCCATGAGCACAGGCAGGTGTTCATGTTTTGTGTGTGAGACTTCAGGGGAAGGCACAGGGTGGAGCAGGATAAGTTGTGGCTGCTGAAGCCAGCACCTTCAGTCAGCTGTGATAAATTCCAGCCCCAGACCTTACTCCCAATCTGTTAAATGATGATCATAGTCTGACCTGGTACCACAGCCTGAAAAAAGCCTGGGCATGACGCTGAGGAGAAGGCAGCAGGTGGCCTTTGTGGGTGTTGCAGTATCTGGGACAGACTTCTGTCTCTGAGTTATAAGCAGGTCTGCCATCTCTTTTAGCTGCATGCTATGGAGACTGGGGCTCTGGAGGACTAAGAGCCATATATTAGTGGTGGGTGCTAATATAGAATGAAAGCAGCCTCTTGGGGAAGGATAATGCTTAATTCCATGTGGTTGTCAGTGTTACAGCAGTATGAAATGGCATTTAGGCACAGACTAGAGGGTCACATACTGTAGAAAATGTTGAAGAAAGAAATTACTGCAGCAGACATGAGAAACTTTCTCTGAATCCTACCTTCTATTGAACACTCTTAATTCACTGTCTTTGAAAGAATGGTAGATGATTTTTCCCAGTAAAAGTGGGATGTCACTTCTGCCTCCAAAGAGGCCTACTGGCTTCATGTGTGGGAAATTTGTTTTTTAAATCACTAAGATTAGCACAAGTGTCTGCTGTCTGTGCCACTGCCTAGAAGAGAGGTGAATTATTCATCATGTGCCTGTCTCAGCACAGGGTTTGATTGGTTGTCAACCATTTTCACTGTTTCAGGGTGCTCTTTCTGTGTGACCAGACATTCCAAAGAGAATCTTTATCATCCCTCATTTCAACCAATAAAATGTCCTTTGGGCCAAGAAAGCAGTTATGGGAATGCTCACAGCGTTGCTTGGGAGACAGCTGCGCTGTTATGTGTGTAGAGCTTGTTTGTTCCTTTATTGTTTGCCTCTGAATGAGGTGAGATTATGCATTTCTTTCAGGACACAAAACCAAGAATAAATGGAAGGGGAAATCTCCAACTCTGGGGAAAACAGTGAAGGAATGAGAAAATGGAGGTGGAGATGGTGTCATTTCCAAGGAAGCAAAGTTGTTGTTTAATTTTTTAATGCTATTATGAGACAAGTTTGAATTTCAATGGGGATGTAGATTAGTTAATGGACCGTTAAGTGAACAAGCTGTCTACTGATGAAGAATGGAAAAAGGGATGGGGAGAAGGGACTCTCTCTTGAGAGAGACTGGAGAGAAGCCTGTCACACCACTTCTGCTGGGGCTGCGTTTCGAGTGACTGGCTGGGTTTTGGTGCTTGATCAGTAGCTCTGATGAATATGGCTGTGTACACACTGAGCAAGGTGGGCAAGAGTATGTCAGATTTGCTTTGCCTTGCTCCTGGACCCTAGTCTGACCCAAAAAAGTTTACTTTCAGGGCATGATCTTTCATTTTTGGTTGGTTTTGTTTGGTTTTTTTGTTAGTTTTTTTCCTCAGAAGGCGTTCTAATTGCTTGCTTTTACCTAGCTTTTTCTTTTAAAATATGGCAGGTCTGCAGGTAGAAGGAAAAGCAAGCTCCTATGCAGAATAAAAGTCAGGCTTTCTTATGTTTCCTTCAGAGGTGGGAATGGGAGTTGGACTTGAATGTAGTTTGTTATTACGGTACTACAAATCCAGGAATTTGCAATGAGAACTCAATTTCAGTGCAGCCAACTTTAAAAAATGAAAACAACCTACTTGGTTAGACAGTTCATCCTAAAGCTTTATTATCAGGACGTAAAAACAGCTGTTTCTCAGCAAAATTTTGCATGGAGTTATTAGATGAGAGCTTGTCTAGTCAGCAGGTGTGAAGCAGAATGAAGTCAGTTTACAGCCTAAAATTGTATCACCTGAAAGTACATCAGTCTGGGAGTTTTATCTTGGCCTGTGCTGCAGCTCCAGCTGATGGGCCACCTGGGCTCAGCAGCAGCTGCACATGCAGCTCCTTGTGATGAGACCTGTGAGGGTTCCCCCCAGTCCCCCAGTGGATTTGCCTGTGGAAAAATGCACATAAGGCCCATGCTTTAGAAATGCTTTTAAAAAATTATACAAAAGACATTCCTCTGAATATTTTATAGACCATAAAATGTAATCTGTTTCACTAGCTCCATACTGTCCAGGCTTGTAATTTCTTTTTAAAATAGACCTTAGTGGTAATGATGGGATGGAATGGAATAGAAGGGAATGCATATGGATCTATCTGAATTTTAGGTATGGAATTATAAATGTTAACAGAATTAATACATAGGTGGGGTTTCACATACAAGAACATTTTTTAATTTGATGAAATTATATCTTATTTCTAAGAATAATGTAAATCCAAGAAGAATAAAAACATAAACTATATCTATATTGGATCGGACAAATTAGTCCCTCAGCCTATCAAATAAAACAGTAAGAAATTACTCAGACTTCTTACTGAAAGACAGCTTCTTGTTACTGCAAATGGCTTGGCAGTCTTAAATTGAAATTGAATGCTGGCACTGGGTTATTCCATGTTTTCATTGTTTTTGGGAGTAACTCCTGGAAGGAAGGCCAGGAAGTCAAAGTAGGTCTGTCCCCAAACCTTTGGAAATGTGACTTGGTGGAATTAGACTTTTTTGTATGATTTTTACATGAAGAAAAATGTTTTCTTTGGAACCAGAAATTTAGTCCTGTATCTAAGCCTTTCATGTCTGAGGTGAATAAAGCATTGAAGTGAATCTGACATGGACTACGTTTAAAACTTACACGTTATAAAGTTCAGTTAACATGAACATACAAGATAATGTATTGAACATTCTTCTAATTTTTCAAATAATGAGACCTACTTCCTTGAACTTTGGATCAGGTCTCAGAGGAATACATCCATGTGCTATTTAGCCCTTAAAATGCCAAGTAAAATAGCTGCTGTATGATGTAGCAATTCTTCTTAGTGAGAGAAAACTGCTCTTCTGCCTCTATGTTTCCAGCTAGTCCTGTGCTGCCTGCAGAGGTAAAGGCAGTTCTGCCTGGGCTTTTCCCCAGTGACATGGAATAATTTCTCACAGCCCAAGGGTTCTCAAGTGAAACTTCTAAGTGTTGCCCAAACTTCAGTTAAATGATCTTTCCCATAAACCTAAGATTAATATACAGTTAACTTGACCGTTGTTTCATTTGTGTCAAAGCTCTGTCAGCAGTTCTGGTCATAAATCCGGATCTTGCTATACAAACTCAGAGAAGATTATGACTTTCTCTTCTGGATTGTAACCACACTGTTGCATTTTGGTTTATTATTCATTTGTATGCCAGTGGTGTGTGTGGTGGACACTGAGAACTGTTGTCTGAGGCACCGACTGACATCCAAAGCAAAAGCCCTTCTCTGTATATGTTTGCAGCAGGAGGAAAAAGCAAATGAGGAATAAGACAATAAGGACACAGGGAAGAAAGGAGGGTTCACTCCCAGGTTATACTGTAAATCAATGGCAATGCCAGCATAACCTCTTGTGCTCTGTTCTCTGAAGCTGGTTTCTGCACAGCAGGAATGTTACAGCTGTGGTTGTGCACTTACAGACTGCAGACCTCTTCATGACTCTCGTGTTTGAGCTTCGCCATCTTTCTCTTGAGGTCTTAAGAGCACTATGGCAAAGATCATCATTTAAGTGCAGAGACAATTGGTAAGTCTCCTTTAGCAATTGCATTCAAAAATATACCGGATGGAAATGTTTTGCGAATATTTAAAATATTAAAATGTTTTAAATCTCTGCCCAAATGGTGGATTTAAATTTGAAGCATTTTAAAGGAAAAGTTTGTATTGCAGACCTTGTTTCTGTAATGGGATGATATTCTCTCCTCACTCAATGAATGTTATGTACAAAATAGACTTACCTATTCCCAGAGCCGAACTTCCTGTTTCCTAAGCAGTGCGAATGGGAAACCTGAGTCATGGCTTGGATAGAAATCAGTTCTGTTCGTTTTTAGCTTATGTTGCCATTTGTTATGAAAAAGCTTGCCTGGATCTATACCTTCAGTGCCCTTAGTAGTCGTGGGGCAGAGGAGGCATGTTGGGCTGGGAGTATAGATGTGGTGGAGCTGCATCTTTCAGTAGCAGCTGGATCTCAGCATGGTTTATACCAATTGTAGAACTGTGGCTTTAAAGATCAAGGCCCTACTCCTCTGCAGTCAGGAATAGTTCTGATCCAATGTTTTGAGACTATCAGAAATAATAATCCAGTATTACTAAAATCAGTACATTTTTCTGCCTTCACAGAATTGAAAATAATGAAATAATTATTTTACTTGGTTTCAGTACAAAATGTCATCAGCCTATTTGAAATTAATCTAATGCCAGGGTTTGTGTTTGCAACAATCACTTTACTTGATGCAAAAGGGGGAAATTTTGTTTTGGGTTAGGTTTATTCTCATCCTTTGATAAATAATCATTCTAATATTCTTCAGTATTAGGCAGTAATTAAACTACTCTGCCTCTTATATTACCTTTAGACTAATTTTACTCAGGACATGGTTATTAAATTTAGGAGTGAAAAAGAATCCCATGCAGACTCTGATGCTTTTTACTCCATCCAGTTTAACTGCTTTCTAATTAATGTAAAAGTGTCCTTCCATCAGCATTGGGGGCATGTCCAGAGTATTTGCAGAGGGACTCTTAAGAGCTGAAATGCGTATTGTCTGTCATGCTGGTGTAAGCTTTCCCCTTGAATAAGATTTAAAAAAGCACAAGAAGTAAAATCTAGTCAAGTCCATTTTAATATTTTAAATTGTTACAGGTGTTACAAATGAAATGCAAGGAGAAAAACACCTTAATAAAAAATCAGTGCTTTAAGGTACCTCAATCTTTAGAAGTCAAACCTGTGATATGATGTGGCTTGATTCTCAGAGAAAGCAACTAAATATTTCCTTGAAAATCTGGTTAGATACTATTCTTGAAACACCAATGCACTTCCATCACATCCTGGCTGAAACATATTTCTATAAGGCCACTAAACCAAAAGATAATGATTTCTGTGGAATCTGGCATTTGCTAAACCACTAGCCTTTTATTTACTTTGAAAGAAGTCCAGTCTCAATGTACTTGTTACGTGATTCTTGAGTATTTTGGTCATTTTAGATTTCATGTATTTTTTTCTTGTGTTATAGGCAACCATTAATAGATGCTCTCCCATCTTGTGCCACAGAGGCATGTGTTGTCCTAATGAAGGACCTCATAGCTTCTGGGGAAGTTGAAGAAGACAAAGTAGAGTATTTCTTCTGGTCATTTACATTCATTCCTAATCCCACCTCGGGCATGATTGAATCTCTTGCTGTGAGTGAATGTTGTTTTTTCTTTTTTAATTTGTAATGAATCTAGGTGGCTCATAATTTTTGTGTTTTACAATAACAGTCTTTTCCATAGATTTATACAAAGCTCTGTCCAGGTAATTTTGTTGAGATTGAACTTTAGTATGTAAATATTTTGATATATTTATAATCTGTTGTACGTTACCATAGTCATGGCTTTTCTGAAACACCTCATTCTTTTTGTGGTTGTTTACAGCCTTTGCTGAAGTCACCTAGAGCAAGCAAGAGCTGCTTCTTGGGAGTAACTGCTCTCGTACATAGGTTTTGTTCAGCTCACAGCTCCTGTGATGTTGTACCTGCTGTGCAGAATGTGATGAGGACTCTTGGGAAATTTTTGGGAGGAAACTGTACTGTGCAAGATTCAGAACATCTCAGCAAGGTATTGGTTATACAGAGGCACATGACATCGTTCTTTACTTTTCTGTTCCCTTTATGATCTAGAACTTTTTTGAGGAAAATGGTATTAATTGGATTTCCAGACAGCCATGAATACAAGCTTAGTGAAAGAATATTCCTTGCTAGAATGACCTGATAAAATTTTGTAATCCAATAAGTAGAACCTATCACTATGGGTGTTCTTGTGTGTGGAAATAAGGAAAAGCCTTGGGTTTCCTGAGGAATTGAACTTCATACCATTGAGAAGTATGAAGAACACCTGTCTGTTGACAAATTAGTATTTTAATTTAATTATTGTGTCCAGAACTCTATGTTGAATACTAAAATGTCAAAATATCAGTGATCAAAAGGGACAAAATATCAAAGTACTTTAAAAACTTTTCCAGTACATAAAATTTGTGACTTTTGCTTTTCTGTTGCAATGCAGGCTTTTAAAAATGTTTTTGTGTTCCCCCAGGTCTAAGGCAGGTTCTACTTACAAGTGCCACATGGCATTAGAATAGAACAGTGGTCCATGTGTGTCCTGTCCTCCCAGTAAAGCCAGGGTATAGGTGGCACAATAGGGGCTGCAGTAAACTCCCCAAATCATCAGTAATCATTTTAAGTGCATCAGTAATCATTGTAAAGCAATCAGTTTTGCAGAGAAAATGTTGGTGCCATGAAATTCAATGTACAGCTGCCAGCACTCGGAGAGCTTCCTGTTCTACCTTGCTTTGCATTTACAGCTGCAGCTGGTGTTGAAAGCCATCGGGAACGCGGGACTGGCAGCGGCTTCGCTGGCTCCGGCTTTGAGCTCGTGCGCTGCCCTGAGGAGCCATCCCGTGGAAATCCGCCTCGCTGCTGTCCAGGCCTTCCGGCGCGTTCCCTGCTCCGTCAGGGTGAGTGATTTACTGCCACGGGTGACTGATGGCTTCCTGGCACTGCCACGGGTTTGGGACTTGATGGAATAGTTACGAAACACACCGACAGATAAGGAGCAAGTGTAGACACGTTCCAGCAGAGCCCCCCTGCTGTTGGAGGAGAGGGTAGAACCACCCAGATGAATAAACCTATAATGAGCTCCACTGCAGTTGAGGTAGCACATCCAGTGACTGAGGCAGTGTTTGGGACTTGTTAATTAGGCACTTCAGTTGGGTGCCTTATGTCTGCGGGGGTTATGGCCGAGACCCCACAGGATTTGATTTTTCCCATAGTCTGCGTCACTCTTTCATTCTCTGAAACATGAAGTATGTGAGAAGCTTGTTGTGATTTGCAATACTCTGCCATAGTTAGAACATTTTGTTAAGTGGTTTAATGCAAGAAAGTTCAAAACTTGTTTATCTCTAATACCTTGATATTTAGAAGAACAGCAAAGCCAGGAGTGCTGGCCTGGGCAAAGCTGACAGTCCTGCTCCAGAAGAACAAGAAGCTCCACATGGACTTGCACTTCGAGAAGCACCTTTCTATGGCTTTTTAAAATTTAATTTCAGCATAGACTGGTGTGATTCACTTGTTCTGTAGTTATGAAACTTGGTGTTGCTTGTTAGACGTGTTCAAAGTATTAAGTCTGTATGTTGTCATATGCCCCATAGTTGTCTAGCAAATGAACTGCTAAACTGGGTGGACTGGGGCTGTTAAATGCTAATAAAAATGCTAGTAGTATCAGTCACCAGTTTGTTAATTCCTGGCACTTCACTAAAAAAGTTAACTTGGTTGATACTGGGGAGATATTGAACAGAATAAATTTGTTGCTGGCCTGCTCTTTGAGACCAAAAGTAAAGATCTTAATAGCCTGTGAAGAAAACCATGGCAATTGTTGTCTGTGTATTGGCTGTGGCACATGAGAAATACAACAGACAGGTCTCCCCTGTGGTGGAATAAAACCATCCTTAACAGTTGTTCTGGCAAGGGAGTCTCTGTGTTGTAGAGTCCTGTACAGATTTGTCTGTATAGGGCTCAAGGTCATAATGAGAGCTTGTTCAGGAAATTTGTGGATGAGGTAGTATAGATAATATGTACACACATTTGTATCCATGTTGCACAAAGTGACTTTGTCAAGTATAAGGCAATAGCTATAAACATAGCAATAGCTCTTTGAGAGCAAAAAAACCTCCAGGACCTGAAAGTGCACGAGGTGTTCCAGGGGAACGAATTGTAATTGTCTTTATCCTTTTGTGTTTTTCTCTTAGAATGCTATATTAGTTCAGTTGTATCAAGCAATCAGCGAAGATGTGGAAATAAGAATTGCTGCATATTATATAGCAATGAAATGTCCACACGAAGAGTTATTTAAACAAGTACAAAAGACTTTGCTGAAAGAAACATCCAGCCAAGGTCAGCCAAGCATCTACTGAAGCCTTACATGTTCCTAATTGATACTTCAATGTGACATTTACTTTGCAGGTGTAATGGTACTGATCTATGCCAATTTCTATTTAATCTCAATGTGTTTAGATTGTTTCTAAATGATTGTTTGTATGATTGTGACATTTTATCTTGAAATTGTGATACTGTTAGTTTAGCAATAGTCAGTAAGGACTGACTTTTCACAGAATTAATTCCTTCTACTGGCAGCATTTCTTTCACTAAAGGCTCCAGAGAAGGATGTATAGAAGAGCTTTGATGCTCAGTGCATTAGAAATACAAATGGATGACCGCAAATTACATTTTGTTGAGAAAGAAACAAGTGTCAGAAAAAAATGTTGCAATATTCTAAAATGGTTTGGCCACATTCAGTGGATACCTCTAGACTAATCCCTTGCACTTATATCTGTCAAGAAGAAGCAAATATGAGAAGGGTATCTGTAAGGTTCTTTGCAGGCAGATGAAAGCAGGCTCAGTCTGCACTGTGTCTGGGTCCAGGCCAGCTCTGCCTGGGAGCTGGTATCCCTTTTCCCAGGATGTTATGTCTGGACCAGTGTATCCTCCAGTGATTGTGAGTTCAGGCTCAGCATTGTGTTCACCTGCTGATGTGGTTTGTGGTTTGAAGGGCACTTATTCATCTCTGTTCAGAGTTCAGGCAGAGAGAAATAGCATCCCCTCCAAAATCCTGTCAAGGTGTACCCTCAGTGACTCCTCACCGTGACTTCATGCAGAAAATTTAATTTGTCCAATTTATGAAGGAGCTCTACAAGTCCATCCAAAATCTTGTATGTTTCAAACAATTTAATGCAGTACTCATGAATATTCTTAATTTCTTTCCTTTGTCTTTTATTGTTGTGACAGTGTGGTGGTTTCAATTTGAAAACAGGCAGAAATACCAATTTGTGTAGTGGTTTTGGTTTGCCAATTTGAAATTTGACAATCAAGAGCAAAGCAGGCTTAAACTTAGTTAACAAAGTTTTTATTACTTTTAACACTAAAAGGAAAAAAACAAGAATCAGAATGAAACCTCCAAAACACTCCTCCTCCCCTCACCCCCAAGTGGGTTCACTTTCCCACTGATAACATAAAGAGACAAAACCTGAGATTTTCAATCAGTTTACCACCCCTAGAATAATCATTTCTCAATTTACCAAGGGAGAGGGGTCTCTCTTGTATACCACAGAGGTTTTCCACAAGATACCAGTTCTCTTGTGGCCTCACACTTCATGAAACCCGCCCAGGGAAAGAAAATCTGCCATTGTGAAGCTCCTCCCACGAGGCAGCCTTCCACAGCTGCTCATGGGCCATATCAGCTTATTAGTGTATAGTTTAAGGATGCCTTTTCTATTATAAAACAAGAGTTCTCTTCATCTATCTCATCTTCATCTCAAAAAACACAGGTCGTCTTCTCTCACTAGGCAGAGGGCATCATCTCTCTTGGTCTTCCTCTGTTCAAATTTCTCCACTAGATCACAGTTACATCAACTCACAGCTATGAGTAGAACTTTGCATCCGCCTAAAAGCATTTTATATGTTACAGGGGTATTTAGTCCATTCTCTATGGCCTTACAAGAGAAGTCCAGCCTAACACTAGGCAACTCCCAGAAGTAATCTGGGGCCTTACTCCTTCTTGACTGACCTTGATGCCCTTCATGTTGTCTCTTTACGTGTCTTCACTTTGTCTTTTTCTCTCTCTCTCAAGAGGATGATGTCTGTAAGTTTCACCTGTGCACTGAAAGAGTCAACAAAGGGCGGCGGCAGGGCCAAAGCAGTCGCGTGATGAGTTCCAGGCCGCGCTGGGGCTGCGGGCCTCTCTCTCTCGGGGCCGCGGGCCGCTTCTAGCCTCAGCTGCTGGGGCTAAGATCTTACCAGCGCGGCCAGGGCTCAGCTGTGACGGATTGCCTCCCTTTCATCGTGCCCGGCAGCCGCCAGGCCTGGCCCAGCCCCGCCAGGCTGCGTGGGCCGTGGCGGGGCAGCCCGGCCGTCCTGTGGCCGTTCTCAGGCTCGGTGGACCCCGGCTCGGCTCATCTCAGCAGCCGGGCCCGGCCGGCCTTGGCCGGGGCCCCTCTCCTCTTCTCCCCCCTGCCAGGAGGGGGGAGGAACCCGGCCCCACCCGGCTGGGCGAAGAAGCCAGGCCGTGCCTCTTACCTCTCCCAAACTGGAAATCAGAAAGAAAAATTCCTGGAATCTTACCTCAAAAACGTGTATTCGCAAAGGCGTATCAGCCCTTTTCATTGGTTTAATCATGTGTCAATATTAAAAATTGGCCAGTCGGGGCCAAACCAGGACAGACAGCTAAATCATTTATATCATAAACTGTTGAATAACAAGTGCTTTTAAAGGCATAGGGCCTATGTTAGTTTTTTCCCACATTCAGAGAGGAAATTTGAAAAAAAGAAGTTGTGCTGTGCAAAAATGCAGTTACATCAGTATTCAGTCTCCGTGCCTTGAACTAGCAGTGGAGCCTAGTATCTTTTATCTTCAGGAGACAAAAAAGGCCTCTATTTAGGAACCAGACTCCAGAACACGTGGGAAATAATTGCCTTCCACAACACAGCACATACATGGCCAAACTGGGACTCCACAGTGTCATGCAGAAATACTAATTCTGAATCACAATAGTTTAATTGTATGTGCCTTTTTTTTATTTAAAATGCTGTTGCAGTAGGTGCATCAGACTGATTTTAATCATGCTGAAAACTAATGGATTTTGTTGTGGTCAGGGGAATGGCTTAGAATTAATGGTGGTACAACAAATAAAAATATTTCCTGCATCTGTTTTTAAAACTCCTGTATTTTTTCTCTAATTTTCACATGCCTTTCTTTGTTGAATTTTAGTGGGCTCCTTTGTTTGGAGTCATCTCTCTCAGCTCCTGGAGACAGATGATCCATTGAAGGAGCACCTTCGAGATTCTATTCCTGATGAAATCCTTAGCAAAAATTTTGACTGGGAGACATGGAAATACTCCTCATACTCTGATGTCACGTTTCACTCAGGTATGTGGAGTTTTAGAACTTAATACTTTGTAGCATATGGATTATTGACATCCCACGTGGCTTTTCTGACTCTTTACATATTTCTTCAGAGAACTCTGATTTTTATGATTAAATACTACCCAAATATGCAAAAGTAAGCTTCATTCTGCTTTGACCTTAATTGGAGCATATGAAATGTATTTCCAGCAAACCAGATACCATGAACCTTTGCTTCTTGTGAGAGAGGAGACTAAGAACCATTGAACATTTAAGATTATTTTTGTGAACATCAACTTTTAATTCCTTCCTTAGTTAACTTCCTTTGCAGCAACAGGGGACTGGGATGTTTTTTTTCTCCTGATTCATGTGCTGTCCTTAGTATAAAAAAAGAGTCAAACCAGTTCCTTCCTGTTTAACTGTCTGTTCATTTGTTTTCAGTGAAAATGCTCGATGATGTTTTTCAGAGTTACATTTTGATTTTCTGTCCTTTTCCTCCAGTACGTTTATGTATCTTATGTATTATAAATCCTTTTGATGTTAGTGAGATAATACCGAGTAATATCCAGTAAATATGGAATTCCAGTAAATGGAAGTTACTTACAGTAATGTCTTTGCTGTATTAAAAAGTTAAATAGTTTCACCTATTGACAATGCTTCATTCACCGTCTTCTTACTAAGTGGAGTAACTGTTTTCCAAAGAATTATGAATTTTGCAAAATATATGAGAACACCTGATCCCTAGCTGACAGACATCTATTTTCCATTGCAGCTGGTGCAGGTGCAAATATGGAAGCATCAGTGGTCTTCTCTCCTACATCTTTTCTGCCACGATCAGTCATGACAAATTTGACTGTTCACTTTATGGGACAAGCTATAAATCTCCTGGAGGCAAGTTTATGAATTTGTTAATTGTGGAGGTTTTTTATCCCCTTCTTCAAGTGACACTTGGTATATTGAAGTATAGAGCATTTTCTGTTTTCCTGTTGCAGTTCCTTTAGCAAAATGTGCTTTTCACTGCTGTAACACAGTTGCCTCAGACTGGTGAGTCCTCTGTGCAATGGGCTTAGTTGAAATAAAAGCACTATCACTCTGCTAGTGCCATACACTAGGAAAGTGACTTATACTCAGCTCTTGTTGATTTAAATGAAACATTAAAATCAGTGCTTCCTGTTTAATTTAATTTGTCCAATTAAAAGAGACTAGAGACACTGCTCTAGCTCCTGTTTAGGTTAGTAAGATTCCTTTTCTTGATATACAGTGGAAAATGGATTGGCTTGGGTACACCATTCCTTTAATACAGAGATAGACTCATTTGTACTTAGCTTAAGTCACTGTTCTAGAGCCATTGAGCATCCACTGCTTGGGATATTTCAATGACCTGCCTGCGACCTCATCATCTTTACCTGCTGTCCCAGATAACAATGTGCTCATGAAAGAAAGAAAGTATTTAATGTAGCTTTCAGATCTCAAATTTAAGGTTGCAAGGGAACAAATTTTTTTTTTTCAGTGCCACATACTCTGGATTTATGTGTGTTAGTAATTCTGTTTTAAGCAAACTTCCAAACAGAATCGTATTCCAGAGCATGAAAATGGTGTGTGTTTTCCAGCCAAAATACTGTTTTTAATATGCCAAAATAGCAGTATCCCCTTCTGGCCCATCATGGTGTGAATGAACCACAGTACCTGAACGAAAAGATGGATTTTTATTTTGAGCTGAGCTTTATATATCTAATTTTTACAGGAAGATTTAATACTGAAATATCCAGTATTGAATGCTGAAGGAGGTAGAATGCTAAACTTTGTAGACTACTGTGATCTTGCTTGGCAGATCTTTTGTGTTGGTTACATCTGGTTGTATATTTGATTTTCTGCTTTAGAACAGGCCATGGCCTGTATGTGTCACTATTAAGCTTTTCACTGCTGCATGCTTTTCACTAGGTTGGTGTACGATTGGAGAATGCTGAAACTCTCATAGAGAAGGGTTTCGGGCCGAAGTCTTCTACTTTCAGTGACTATTTTTTTGGAAACACTAATGAAGGAAATCACAAGTCAGAAACCCCAGTGGAAACAGCAGAGAAAATCAAGCAGAGGAACCCAACTTTGAAGCAATATAGCCCCTCTGATCATCTTGTGAGCAAATCTGACAAGCCAAAGCTGAGAAAAACAAACCAAAATTGTCTTGGTAGAAAATACAGTAAGATGAATGAGTTAGTCAAAAAGGTAAATGAATCTGTAGATCTTGGAAAAATTAATGACTTTTCACAATCAAACACAGGGCCCCCATCTCACGTTGGAAGAGCTCTGGATTACTGTGACTCCTTTGCATAAAGCACATGTAACTCGTTCTGCTCACTTGCAGAGAATTTAACAGCTGCAGAAAATACAGAGCAGCGAAGAGCCAGAACATTAGGGTTTTTTCAGATTGTTATATTGTCTCAAAACAATGGCACTCAGCCATGGGATTATGTTGCCTGTGTTTTGGGCTTCCTCTCATTATTTTGAGCTCTGGTCCCTTTATGCTGATGTCTTCTTGTCTATTGACTGCTGTGCCACTGTAAACAGCTGCTTGAAGTTGAGTTCCTGAGTCCTGTTGTTTGCAATCTGACTTCCCAGTTTGGTATCAGATGTTACATTGATGCTTTGTGAATTTGCTCATTTTTGGAGAGAGTTATGTTTTATGCACACAACAGGAAAGCTCTGAGAATTGACTTCAATTGTTGATGTATTAGCTGGAAAACTCAGGGACTGTGATTCATTTAGTTTGTCTTAGATCATCTCTCTTCTTGGACTCATTTTCTTACAGTTTCTCCTTAGAGAGTAAGCTCATGATCATGTTGTGTTGCTGTGGTATCACAGAATTGTAAGGACAGAAAATGTAAAATTTTTACTTCCTAGCAGTTTATTTAGCAATCAAGGCATCCCTAATATTGTTTTGAGATTGTGTCTGTGGGTATGTATTGCAATACTTCTCATTTGCCCGTCATCTTAGGACTGGACAAGATCAGTGTTCATAGTGACAGCCAGCTTGTGTGCTGTGGAGCTGAAGTGTAGCTGGAAAGAACAGCTACTAATCCAGGGTCTTAAGTGGTCTCCAAAGTATTGTAAAAGAGAGTCTAATGTTTCTTTACTAATAGCACAGTATTATTGCTGCAGTGAGAATTGTTTATTGTGAATTTGTAAAGAAATTATAACACCATTCCCTTTGATNNNNCCCCCTGCCTTTCTTCTCTATTCAGGTTGTATTTCTTTTCTTTTTTTTTTTTTTATGACATCAGTTCACTGAGAGAACAGTAAGAAAGGAGGCACTGAAATGTGAGCTAAGCATAAAAATCTTTGGAAATGAACTTAGCTTCTTAGATTGTGAAGATTTAAGAAAACAAATGAAACATTACTCCTTAAATCTGGCTGAGTTGGCCGTCAAACTTCTGAAGGTAAAAGGAACCTTTTTTCTATTTG
>WAAG01071874.1:0-15172 GCA_013390105.1 Tichodroma muraria
GGGAGAGGGAGAGGGAGAGGTTTCTGCTTTGCCCAGACAGAGCAGGAACTGCTCTCTAGGGTACAGTGTCTGTGGAATGAAGATCTTGGGTCTAGGTGTGGGGTGAGTTAGTGCTTTGCTCAGGGCAGAGACTCTGATCAGCTCTGCTCTGTTTTTCTGTCTCCAAAGCAGTTCTCAGTCTCAGTGTTGATGGAAATTCTGCTCTGTCTCACCTGTGAAACCCATTCCCTGCACTCTTCCCTTTGTGTCCCATCCCCCCAGATCCAATGGGCTTGTCAGAGCCTTTGCACTGCTCAGTTTACCCCGATGGAATGGCAGAGCAGTATTGTGGTGAGGCATCTGCTGCTCCATCCCTGTGCTCAGTGAGATGGACAAACCACCTGTGGTGCCCAGAATAGCCCGTGCCTGGGCAGTCCAATCCAAACGGTGTTGATAGTGCTGGGGGATTCCCATGCCTCATAAAGAGGCTTTTGTTGGGAGGATCTAAACTGAGCTCCAGGCCTTGCCAGCTGTGGAGAGAAGCAGATGGATCTGCAGTATAAAAATAGATGGAAGCAGACTTGTTCTGCCTCTTTTCTTCACCAGCTCAAAGTACAGTCCCAGAGGTGCCTGGTCAGCAGAACCAGAGCAGGGAACTGGGTGCTTTGCAGCTGCCAGTCTGCCTGGAGCCCATTAGCTATTGTCAGAGACAGAAATTTATCTCTCCTCAGTCCCATTGCCTTACAGCTGCCATGTGGACAATCTTGTTTGCTCGCAGCTGTTGGCAGCATGTTGCATCCCATTTCCCTGGGGCAACAAAAGCAGGAGAATGGGACATTGGGACATTTCTGTGAGACACCACATCCCTGAAAGAGGTCTTAGTACATGGCTATGTCCTCTGAGATCTCTGTTCAGCACTTCAGGAAGTTTGCTGAAGACTTGCACCAGTGTGTCAGGGACTGTTCCAATAGCTGACTGGTAGATTTTGCAGCATCTAAGACCTTTGTGTATTGCACATGGAAATCTCATCTTTCCCCAACCCCAGCTACAGGGAGAATATTTTGGATTGGTTGTTGTTGCTCCAAGTGACTTGGCTGCTGGTTTCAATGCCATAAATTCATACCAAAACTCTGAGGTTGAAACACCTTCCAAAGGCTTCTAAGGCCATCAATCTTGGTCTCTTATGTAGATTAAAAGGGGATGTCCCCTGTGGGTACCTCCAGGCCCCGTTGTTCATCCCAGTGCTTTCCATCCAAGATTAGAATTTTTTCAACTCTAAAATATGATGGTTCTTGTGCACAAAAGCAATGGGGAGGCTGCACCAATATTTGGTACAGGCAGGACATGTCTCTGTCAGTCTGTCAGTCCATCCATCAGTCCCGTGTTTGCATAAAATCCCCTTCTCAGCTGGCATCCCCACTCCATCCCTCCCTGCTAACTGAATAAGGAGCACGTAGATGTTTCCTGAAGGGGCTCTCTAAAGGCACTAATTTGATACACACAGGGCATCTTCCTGTAGTGAATGTTCCTGAGGTAAGGTAATTGGAGCTGACTCTTCATGGGTGGGTGGGGGCAACAGGGCAGCAGTGCTGGCAGAGATCATGGGATGAATAGAAGAAAATTTATTGTTCCAATAAATTCAAATGTGTTTTCTCTCTTTATGCTTCCCAGCTTCTGCTTGAACTGTGTTTTGAAGGTGATTGCACTCTTCCTCTCCTCCTCACTTCTTTTTTTAATTTCATCTTGTGAATCTGTTCTGCACTTTTTCATTTTTAGGTTTTTGTTTCTTTGCTGGTTTCTTCTCCTCTGCCTCATGTTCTCCTGCTTCCTGAAAAGCTGCATGCTGTGGTGTGTCAGGCAGAGGCCCTGAGGCTGGCCATACCTCTCTACACTGGCATCCAGGGATATACTGGCTGATTCCCTGATACTTCTTTTTGCCAAACAGCAGCAAGAAGGGAAGAGGGAGCAAAGAATAGCATCATTGGGAGAAGTCAGATTAGAGACTGACTGAGGTGGGTGTGCAAATGGGGCCCTTTTGAGAAGGAATTTCCAAAAGGCCGCAGATAGTTTCTCATTAGGAATATTCTCCTTGATCACAGACCCCTGTGCTCTCATTTGGTGCTGGGAATCAGGAAACAGTGGCAGCATTGAGCCTTTCCACTTATTTACAGCACTTCCTTTTGCTAGCTGGGGAGCACAAAGGGTTGTCTAAAGGGCCTGTGCTTTATCTGAATAAGTTTGATTTGCTGAGTAGAGGCAATTGCTGTTCCTATACCTTGGGAAGCACATGGTGGGGAAAAGGTGACTTCTGGAGCCCAGGGACTGGGGTTTTCCCTCACACATCTAGAAAGCCTGGATTGACAGAACTGCTAACAAGAGCCCACCAGTAACACACCAGTAAACAGACTAGGAAGCATCTGCCCTGCATTTCAATAGTGTAAACTTGACATTTAACCCCTGACTGTTTCTTTTCTTTTTTTAGCTGCTTAATGTTTGGTACTTACAGGAATGTTTCAGCCACTAAATTGATGGGATTCAGCTCACAAAATGTTTCATCTCTAGTGGCTGTCATGAGAGGTCTCCACACTTCATGGGGGAGCTCTGTTGCCTCCACTTTCGACAGTCAGATGCTGGGATCTGGTGGGATGGTGCCTTCACAGGAAATTCCACTAGCACTACAGGAGAGGTGGGATGAAAACTGGGGGCTCCAGCAGTCCAGTCCAGACCTCACTTCCATCTCCACATGTCCAGTTAAACCCTAGATACAAACCAGAATCAGGACTGAACGCGTGCTGTGATCGCCGTGTGCTCCGTGCAGCGCAGCCGGGGAAACATCCTCCAAAACACAGCCCCTCTTAAGCACCAATGATTTGGGCATTAACTTGGTCTAATAACGCAGCAGCATCTGAACCGCAAGTGCAGCATGTGTATAGTGGTACCTCCATTTTTCCAGGTGGCCACCGGGGGTCATTTTTACTTTGGTTTTGCATTGTTGAACTCGGACAGGATGCTCGAGCCGAGGACAGCAGCAGTGACTGCTCCCTCTGCTGTCTGTGGCCTTTCAGGTTCCTGGCTAATCCGGTCCCTGCCCAGATTAAATGATTTGCCGGGCTGGAGATGACACTGGAAGCTGTTTGGTCTGCAGATGGCTCTGTAAAGGACCCATCAAATACATTTATTGCTGTTTATGTGCAAGGCCCAGTGTGACTCACAGCCTGTGTGTGACTGTGCATTCAGGTTTGGACCGAGTGTAATATCCCAATGAGAAGGGATGGACGTGACAGTTTGTATTCAGCTGAGGATGGACTGGAGTGGGGGACACTGATGCAAGTGGTCTTTCCTGAGGAGGTGACACCTGTGATGTGTCATCCTGTGTGAGACAAGAGGAAATGAAATCCTGTTTAATTTTGGGTAGAAACCTCGGGTCTGTAAAGCAGCTTCTTCCATGGACTTCTCTGACGGTTTATTTCAGTCAGGTTTCTTCACTCTTGAAGGAGAGAACGATGGAGACTCAGACCAGGACACATGACTTGATTTAGCATCAAGACTAAGGCCCTTAGGGAGGTGCCAAGAAGTCAAGGGAGAATGGGGGAACCACAAGGGATTTTTAAAAACAATTAAGCAATTTAAGAGCAGAAGTGCCCCTAAATTACTCTGGATGTTGGGATTATTAAGCTTATTAGCCTCGGTCCTTATTTATTTGGGTAAAGATAGAAAATGCTCTGGCTATTTGAACTGGGCAGTGCCTTGCCAGAGAGCAGCAAGTTGAGGGCAGCCCTTCCCTTTGCCTTGGACTTGTGTGGCTTCTCACTTCATGTTTATCAGGCCTCTTTTTGCTTTTGGAGGGTCTTCCCCTTTGTTTGCTTGCTTTGTGAGGTTTTTTTTTGTCCCCTCAGCACTCTCTATTTGCAAACCACATTCTGGAACTGTGCTCAGGAAGACATTCCTGTGTTTCTCAGCTCTAACATAACTGATCCCTTGTTATGGTGTTTCACTTAGTTCAGGTGCCCCTGAAGGATGAGCAACTGTGGTCAGAAGCAACAAAGTTTTCTGGCTGGGATTGTTCACTGGCCTGGCAACTAATAAAAGTGCTATTTTTCTTCACCTTGGTAAAACTGCAAACATGTTCCTGCATGCACAAGACATGGAGGTTCAATAAACCCAAAGGGCTCATTGTTAAAGCAAGGTAAGTCATCCTGAGAGACTGGGCATTAGATTGTTTTCTACAGTTAAAAAAGGAAATTACCTGAAATATCTTTTTTGTTGTTGTTAAGTTTGGCCATTGCTTTGTTAGCATCTGTACACATTAAGCAAGCTAAAATAAAATACAGCACTAAGAAAATGAGATATAGAAATAAGACAAAGGAATAACAGAAACCAGCAGCAATCTGATCATGTATATGAGTTCATCCAGACCATATGGAAGCTGTGAATTGTAAGCAGGCAGCTGAAAGACAAAATGGTAGTAATTTTAGGAGTTTTGTTCAAGTTTCTGAAAGTGAGAACATACTTACAGGCCAAGTACATGTGGATGAGGGAAGCTGAATCACTGGGAAATCAGGGGCAGGAAGAAAGAGGGGGATGCGGAGGTCGGGACTGGGAAGGGTTATTGCCTGGGATATGAATATTTTGTCTAATGCAAAAGGAGATGGAAAGGTGAAGAAAGGCCACAGGCATATTAGTAATTTGCAAATTGCACTATGTCTTCCCTCCCTCTGCCCAATTTCAGGCGTTGTGTGGAGCAGGCAGCAATACATGTGCATGCTGGCTCCATCCATCTTCATAACAGCTGGGTTAAATTGCACAATCCTCAGGAATATCATTTGCAGGCAGCTCTTGCTGCTGCTCCCAGCCTCTGTCCAGTAATCTGTGGCTTCAGGGGCTGGGCACGTTTTGAAAGTGTGGCGAGACAGAAAGTATTTGTATGCTGCTGCTCCTCTCGCCTTTATATTCTATTATTCTGCTAAATCACTGCTTTGTAAGTCAGCATTCCTCTAGGACTGGTAATTCAGGATCTTGTGATTCAACATGACTAGAGCATGATTCTTTGTACCTGTAGGAAGTGAGGAATCTTCCCACTCAGATTTTGCTTATATCCTTGGGGAGAGCTTCCACTCTGAAAACTACAGCTTTGTATATACAGAGCTTCCCAGTGGTTTGGTTTCTGAAGAGATCTTGCTTGCAGTGGAAAATTACACTATGCTAGAAGGAAGCTTTGAAGACCTGCAACAGTTAACGTGAAATTCGGCACATAAGGTGACCAGAGAAGCACGGACCAGCAGATGTGATAGTCAGTGTATCATTTTTTTGTACACTGAATGCAAGGTCCAAGTGAATCTCTGAAGTGTTGCAATTCCTCAGGACCACAGCCTAACTGGATGTTGTTTAGCAATGCTGAGCAGCCCCACAGTGTAATTGCTTCCTCCCTCCCAAAGCCTGAACATCTGGATTTATGGTGACAAAAGCAATCCAGCAAGAAAGGGCATGAGAAATGGTACCCCTGTGGATTAGAAGATATGCTAGATATGGCCTGAGTTATAGCACATGTAAGACACTCTCTGGCATCCCCCAGCCGTCCCATCCCTCAGTAAGAGTTCCACTGCTGCTCTCCTGCATTGGAAACTGCTGCTCACAGGGATGGCTCCTCAGCCAAAACATCTCTCGGGGCTTCTCTGCCATCATCTAAATGGTGACCCATCAGCCACTTTCAGTAGGAACTACTGATAACAGCCTCTACCATTTTGCCCTAATATCAATTTATTAATTGCCTTTCTGTGTTTTAGGTGCACGTTGGTTAATTTTTACCTGCCACTGCTCACCTCTCTGGGGAGAACATAAAACCCGTGTGTTACAACATCATAAAAACTCTATAGATGAAGGGGATGCCACAGTAATTGAGGTGACCACTGTCTCTTCCTGAGACAATTATGAATTTTGGTGCCTCTTGAAGGAGATATATGGACCCTACTCAACCATCTTTACCTCTGCCTGAAGTGCCTGCCAACACTCTGTGGAGTCAGGGTGAGGAGTGTGGATGTGTAGGTAGGCAGATACGTGTTCTTCACTGCTCCTTCTGATTAACACAGGAGGAGGCTGTGATAGAGGGGCTTCCCAGGGCACAGCCTGGCTTGATGGAGGTTTTTAAAAAAATACCTATTTTTATTCAGTTCCTGGAACTGAGCTGATGCTGGTGACTGTCATTATGCCAGGCCCAGGAGGAAATGAAGTGTCTCAACATATTTATGAGTGACACGCTTGTGACTGCTTCCCTTTGTGGAACAGAGGATGTAAAGGGTGAGTAAGGAGATGGCAAAAACCTCCAGGCCTGCAAATAAAGGCGAAAAATGCATTTTTTCAAAAAACATTTATTTTTGGTATGTAAAAAGAAGGGTCCTTTGTTCAGGGTATTTCTCACCCAGAGTTGCATCTTGGAGAAAAGCAAGAGCTAATACTCATGCTGTTGCTAGTGATTAAGAATTCCCACAGGAGACCCTGTGTATCTTTGACGTAGGCTCATTCTTTTGTGTGCTGGCTGCCTCCATCCCCACCAATGAGGATTTCTCTGCCTCTCTCTCCCTCTCTTCTCCCATTGCCTTCTGCCCCTACCAACTTGAAACAGCATCATTTGAAAAATCTTTGTTGACACAAGCTGTCTTAGTTGTAGACGCGGCAGGGGTTGGGAAGGCTCCTCAAGCAAAGAAAGTTCAGCCCTTGGGGTCATGGAAACCAGCCAGGAATTTCTGCTCTCCCATTCCCAGGGGCATGAGGAGCCCACAGAGGAAAACCAAAGGTGACCATTTCCTCAGTTTAAATGTCATTGACCTGAATTGCAGATGTTTTCCAAGACCTTTTAAGATCAAGAGAGGAGTTTTGGAAATACAACTGGTATCTTGATGGAAGATCATTTCAAATTATAGAGTCCTATAAAACAATATAGGAGATTTTTATTTGAAAAGAAGAAAGCGTCATCACTGTCTTTTTCAAGTCTTCAGAGCTTTCTCTTTGTCACACCTGAAACATGTGTGCAGCTTGTTCATTGAGGGAGCTGGATATTAAATGGCCAGATATTATGCTTGAAAGTATGAACACAGAATATCAAGATAGTCTAAAATGTTAGCTATGTGCTATAGGATCACTGAGGATAGTGTGTTACTCAGAAGGAGAAAGGAGGTGATAGTGGGACTAAAGCTGCCTCTTTTCTCTAAGGGTGATATCTTAACGGCTCTCATGGGAGGAAGGACATGTTCAACCTAATAGGATAATGGAATAATATGTTGAACATATCAGCTTTGACACAGACCATCTGGTGGCTCTAGACACAAATAACCTAAGGAAAACAAATTTGAAATGTTTCAGGAAATGGCTATATGCATGCAGCACAGTGGGGGCAGGAGGGTGCCTGTGTGTAGAAGGAAAGAGATAAAAGCCCCTCTCTTTGGCTGTGGGAAGAGTGTCTCACTCGTTCCTGGAAAGGACTACATTCCATCCTTAATGATATTTGGGCTATAAATTTAGTACTGTCATCTCTTCTGGACCCACAGAACTCTGCACTGTGAGGTTGGACCAAAGGTCTCACATGGAGTCTAGATGGTAAACAGAAAAATCCCCAAAGCCAAACAAAGAATCTTCCTACAGTTACTGTTGGAAATTTGCTCAGAAACTGTTGGTATGGTAACTATCGCTCAGCAGGGAAATTATCTCCACCAGTAGGTCATCCACAATCTCTTCCCTTCCTTCTTTCTACTGCCTTTGTGTTTCTAACACATCCTGTCTTCTCATCTCCGTCCAACCGGTTTAAATTCCAGCGACTTGCGCGTCACTCAAGTCAAGTTACGTGTCGTGTCTTGAGGCCCACGTGAGCCTGTTCTGTGTGTACAGCCTGGCTGGCCACATCTCAGCATTTCTGTGACCACTGCAATGTGAAGACCCAGAGGCATCACTCTCGTCACTCTGGGTTCCCACTGCTGTGGCTGGGAACATGTCACCAACGACAGTAGCAGTAAACTGCTAACGAGCCTTTGAAAGATGCTGAAAATACCCAAGATCTTGCAGAGGCAAATCAATCCTTGCAGATCCCCTCTTGCCTTGGTGCACAGGTGCTGTCTCTCATTTGGAAGTTTTTGGTTTGTGCCATTACAAGTCCGCAGACGTTTGTATGGGCTCAGGAAGGACAGTAGAATGTTACACTCCTCATAAATACACCTTCCTTCTTCCTCATGTGCCAGCAGCACGTCAGCAGCAAGTATCACTTTCCTGTGCAGGAATGGCTTTGATAAAAGGTACACTAGTAAGATACACTCCATTGACAAGTTATTTCTGGCACAGACAGAGCTGGAAGGAAGTCAGCGTTACACACAGACACTCTTTGGCCTGGGAAGGTCTGAGAACCCTTTAAACACTTGGCTCAGAAATGGCTCTTTTCCTTTTATCTAGGAGATTTTTCCTTTTCTGTTAAGTTAATTAAGCTTCTGTTTTGTCTTCCTCATGCCCTTTTGCCAGCATCTAGGCTGTTCATGAAGACACCAGTTCAATAACCATCCTTTAGAGTGTCAAGCTTATGTTACTACTGTTTGCTTGCCAAGTGCAGCTGCAGCCGTCTGCCCAATTTTACATGTTGCTGTGAGACAGAGATATTGGCCTTTACCACACAAATGTGCTGTTGAGGCTTCACAGCATCCCTTCCATGAGTTGTCCTTAAAAGATTGCGAGTTTTGTTGTCTTCCCAATTCTCTGAAAAAAGGGCTTGTTTGCACTGAACAACTGATTTGGGTTGCAGCAGAGTCTGCAGTTCAAGTGAGATATTACTTCTGTAGCACCCTGTATTCTCAGTAATATCACGGATATTCTCACTGTGGAATAAGACTATATTACTCAGAACTAAATTCTACAGCAGATCAGGTTATTCTCAAGCAGAAGTTTCCAAGCTGGGTGTCAGTCTGTACAGAAGTACAGGTCTCTGTGTATAAAACCTCTGAAATCCCGAGAGACCATGTCCAGGTGCCAAGGGTACGGACCAACTCACTGGGCAAATTCAGTTGAAGGGTTGAAACCCCTTTGCCACTTCTTAGCACAACATTGTGCTCCCACATCAAGGTGCAGCAGATGGATCCCACAGATGCTCCCTTTTTCCTTCCCTTTCCTGCCACTGAAACCCCTCTGCAGGTCTAGTTCCTTCTGGTCAGTGGGAGCTGTGAGTTGAATGGCTTTGGTGAGAGATCAGTGAGGAAGTATTTTAATATGGAGAATGTCCTGTCTTTGGGCCAGCCTGTGCAACCTGCACCGGAGGTCCTTTTATACAGGGCCTGTATGAGAGATCTAACACATTTTCCCTAATAATTCTAGTGGTGGGAATGGTCTCATCCTCCGTGAGAGAGAGCCTTACTGTAATTTCCTCAATCTCAGCATGAATGCCTTCCCAGAAAAGCAAGGTGTTGACTGTTAGTGGATGTTGCTGTTCCTTTTGTGCTGTCAAGTGTGAAACTAAAGATTAATGTAGCACTTTATTGACTGCTGTGTGCAAGTTTTGACCTGTCTGAAAAATATTCAGTGCCTATCCTAAAAGTTACCCATTTGGTGTCCAGTGGGCAAGCTCTGGAAACAAACCTCCTCAAAGTCCTGTTGAGTTGCTTTGAATACCATCAAACCCCAAACTATACAACCGAGAGTCAGGGCAGTGTATTGAATCATTTAATATCACTTTGCCATTGACCAAGCTATTAACCAAAGCTCTCACCTAGAAGATAATGGGTCTTGGGGTCATCTAATAAGCTCTCCTGGAACAATTTGCAGTTTTTTGCATGAAATAATTTTTCAATTACTTTTTTCCCCTTAAGGGCAATGTAAGGCTCCTGTATTCTGCATTTGGTTTCAACTCGGATGGCTGTGAGGTAGCTCTTTGGGATTACATTACAATCAGATCCTTTATGCAGGATTAAATGACTGAAAACTGTCCTTTTTGGAATTTCAAACAAGCTCTCATTCCTTTCAATATGATATCTCTATCAACAGCTTTTCCAAAGTTCAGACAATTCACATAAAGCTTCCACTCAGAGGGGAATTCCACTTGAGGATTTTGAAGTTAGCCCTGTAATAAATTCAAGCCCATCTTTCTCAAAATCAGATCACTCCATTCCAAATTAGATGTCTGCTAATTCCATTATCTAACAATATTCTTGACAGGAATTGGGCAGTATAGAAATGTCATGTTCCAGACTCTTCCTCATCTCTCCAGCTCTTACACTTTGAAATACCTAATTTCTGCAAGGATTGAAACAAAAGATCTTTCTCCATGTCGTGAGGGGAGAGACATCTTCCTCTTCCCAGATTATACCTAAAACTCATTCACTTTGGTATAGACTACTACCACTTTGATGAAGTATTAGAACACTATTTATAGCAGGTGCTTAAAACCGGACTTCCTGAGCCCGTGGAAAACAAATGCTCCAGATTTTATTCTTTTGTTCTTTTAATAAACTGTCCGTGAGATTCCTCCCCTCCCCTCCTTTCCTGCTGGTTTACTTGCATTCTTATATGTTCAGTGTTTTTCTCTTCTGTCTTTGTTCCAGTTTATCAGCAATTTACACACAGTTGTTTCCCAGACTCCATGATTTCAACAGCAAAAATAACACTGACCTTTCGAGCCCATGAGGAATCTTGGTGGTGGTAATATAGCAGAAAGTTACAGTAATGAACAAGAACTCTGCTCTTAACTGTTAGATCACTAAATGTGTTTTATGAGTCTTTATTACTTCTTTAATGCACTTCCTGTGCACCAGGGAGACAGCCATATTCCAGGGGAGGATGGAGTTTTTAATTGGCAAAGTAGCCAATTTGTGAATCTCTTCTGCTTTAAAGATACTTTTTCTGGTGTGATTCAGTCAAAGCAATCAAGGAAAATGTTTCTAGCTAGGAAGACAACAGCACTAACAACAGAAGGGATCTTCCAAAGATAGATTAACTCTGAAAACTGTGAGCTGGGCTTTTCCTGTGGGAGGGAGGGGAGAGTGGCTAAAAACTTAGACTCCACTGCCCAGATTTGGGGCTGCCTGGGGACTGCTTTGGTCCCAGGCATGCCTGAGAGCAGATAAAATGTATTGTCAACAATAAACTTCCTCAGTTTTCAGCCACTTCCCCTCACCCAGCCTTCAGAACAGCAGGAAGCCAAAAGGAGGGGGGACAAAGCCAACTAGACGAGGTTTATGATTTGGCTCTGCTGCTCTACAGGTGATTGTACCTATGGCTGTTGCAGGGTTCACAGTTAGGACAGGTAATCTAAATGCAGGCTGGAATTTTCCATCCATATCAAAATCCTCAACTTCACTTTGGCTTAAGTTTACACACAGACCCATTTCTAAAAGTGGTAACAGTGCTTTGAAGGATTTAAGTAGAATTAGGAAGAGAGCTTTGTATGTAAAGGCAAAAACCCAAACCCCAAAAGCCCCACCAGAGTTAAGTGTTATTAGCAAGATGTAATGGTACAAAGGAGTGACATTAAAACAGAGAATTTTGGTTTTCCTGAATCACAGCACCCTTAAACCAAAGCAGGATAGACAGGAAGGTTACCACCTCCCTTCTTTTATCCGTGTATTAAGGAGCCTGAAGCTTGTGTTTTATCTTCCCTCTCTATTTTAAACCTTCTCCTCTCCTACACTTCTGTTATGCTAATTCCCCTTCACTGCCTGTCTCTTACACTTGAAATGTTTTGAATCAGGGGTGTTTCAAGATAATTGTGTTATATTTCCACATGAAGCAAGGGAATTTGTATTTGAGGTGAAGCAATGTAAAGACCTGATTGCAGTAGAATTCAGCACTCTATTTTGCGGCCACTGGAAAAGGACATTGTAGAAGATAATTTAAAGGGTACTGCAGCATTAAAAAAGCATCATGTGCCCTTGCAGGACACTTCTGTGTCCACCCGAATCCCTTGAAGAGTGTTAATGACTAGCAGCATGACACTGGGAATATCTGAGGCATCTACTGGATTAGGAACATGAGATATTAATTTATTTAGCTGCTCTGGGGAACTCTGTGTGTCCAATTTCAAGGACTGACAGGCAAAGAAAGTGTCAGAAACATGATTCACATGATGATAGTAGCAGGGTTTGTAAGAAGCTGGGTGTTTCAGAAGGAGTACCTGCTACTGCCTTAGGAAGGACAGAAATGCTGCCTCTAATCCTGCCTACGAACACTGATTTGTGATGCTGTTCAGCCTTTCCTCCTATCTTGGGCTACAGTGGAAAGACTTTGTTTGTTTAAATCTTTCCTTGGGTCTTTCCCAATTTTAGCCTGAACTCCAGATATTTGGCTCTTAAATTCATTCTCCAGGGTGCTTCTGACTAATGCCAGGGTGCTATTGTGGGGTTTTACAGGAACTCTTGGGAACAGTCTTGCAGCAGAGTTGTGGACCAGCACTACCAAAGCCCAGTTTTAGCTCTGCGACGGTGTCTGTGTAACGCAGGGTTTCAGCACAGAAACACACCAGAACTGTTTCTGTACAGATTGCACTGTGTGGTCCTGACTTCTACACCCGACTTTATGGACCACCCTGACTGAGGGCAATGGAGATGAAAAGCATGTGCACTTCAGAACTGTTCGGCAGGAATTTTCCCTCGTTTTGAAGTGCTTTTGTTCCATAAAATACTTATGTTCCTCTAAATCAGTTATTACAGTCTGGGTTCATACCAAAAGGTTCAGCTCTTTCCCAAAACAATTACTTGGTCCAGGTAATGCAGAAGTGGGAAAAAGTTTAAATACAGAGGTTTGAAGAAGTCAGAACTGGGATCTGGATTCAAGCATCCTACTTAACAGATAATTGCAGTGACTGAGGTGGAACATTCAGACTTAAATCCAAGCCCTCTAATATGCTTTGTCTGGTACATGGAAGGCATCTTCCTTTATTAGGTTACTTTCCTGCTCAACATTAACATTTTGTGCTTTGAAGGTTTATTGTGTTGGCTGGAGTTATACCTTTATATACACGCAGTCCCTATGGAATAGCCTGATCTCCTTTCATCATTATTAGTAATTCTAGGCTTGTCATTTCCTATTCATGCAGTCTGGACCTCACCACGTTGTTGCAGGATGGTTGATACAGTGCACAGGAAATGTTCTGTTTTTTCAGGTCTCCACTGTTCCTAAATATTCTTTTCAGGGGCTTCAGTTTTATTGCCATGATGTCCATTTCCTACATGTAGTACCATTTACTAAACTACAAATAAACAAGGCACTAATAGAGAAGTCAGTGAAAGTTCACACTAAGAATAGAACTTGAAGAGAAAAGTTCAGTTATGTGACCTTCTTCAGGAGCTGGATACAAAATAGACCTGCTGTTTTTCCCTTTAATTTGCAGTCCAGGCAGAAAAGAACTTGAACAGTTCCCAGAGAAACCCAGGCCCTTCTGTTTGTTTCTATGAGTCCTCCAGAAATGCTTTATCTGTTACATCCTGGCTATGCTGATATGGAAATGAACTTACTTGGTCTCCTCATTTCCCTATATTGTAAGCTATTTTTTTCATTGATCTCCCTCCCTGCAATGTTTAAAGACCTGCCAGTCATGAACAGAGCAAAATGTTACTGATAGGTACCTTTAAAATTGGTCATTAAAGAAAATTAGGATCATCAGATGAAAAATCTAATGTATGTATCAGTCACTGCATATTATTGCCCTTCAGAAACATGTTTGGGAAAGAAAAGTAATTTCACTGAAACTTTTTTGGTTAAAAAGGGTGAATTAGAGAGAAAGAATCACGTGTCTCCAAATGCCTTGATGAAACCAGACTACCCCTGGACACTTTCTGCCTAAAGTTAAATATTAGACACTCTCTCCCTGACATTCTTTTTTTATTTAGTCTAAAAGGCTTAATATTTAACTCAAAATACCTAACAACTGCAAATGCTAAGTGCTGAAAGTTGTTACATCCTCCAGCAGATACATCAAGCAGTACTTAAACTCAGTGGGATATATTTAGAGATGTGTAGCCACCCCTGGACTTCGGGTTCCACTCGAATGAGAAACCCAGTTGCTATGTTGTGAACTTGCGTGTGTTTTGAAGCAGAAGACACAGCCAGTGGATCAGTGGGAATAACTGCTTTAAACAGGGTGTCTGCCTTGGACCTGCAGAAGGAAATGTCCTTTATTTGATGCGCTTTTATTTTGTCCCAGATCAAGGTCTTAATTGGTTCAATCCTTTACCTGACATTAAGTCTGGTTTTGGGATGGATTTCCGATTATAATGGGCCTCAGAATCCATGTTAAATTCAAAGTTATTTATTACTGGCTCCTGTTCAGAGTTTTACTGCAACTTCAATGGACACACACACATATCCATGTGAACCACTGCCATTTTATGATCTATTTCCAAGCCTTTTTGTTGGAAAGGTATCACTAGAAAAAGCTCCTAAAGGTGCTCTGCTTTTAGATGAGTTACGTCTGAAGCACAAGAGGTGGTCCAGAAGTGGCAAGTAGCCAGGAACAGCCACATCCCCTGGACATCCCATCGGCTGGACTGATGGAACCAGGGCTGGTGATCTTTTTCCTTTCCTCTCCTTGCCTGCCTTTTCTTTTTCCCCCCTTTCCCTTCTTTTCTTCTCTTTTTCCTTTTTCCTATTCATTTCTTTTCTTTTTCCTTTCCTTTTTGTTCCCTTTTTTCTTTTCTTATTTTCTCTTTTTTTTCTTCCCCTCTTTTCCCCTCTCTTTCCCCTTTTTGCTCTCCTTCCCCCTTTCTCTTTCTACCCTGCGCTCATATAGCACGTCAGAGACCAACATAACGGATTTCCACGCCAAGTGACTTTTGGTGGACTCTCCGACTTTTCGTGGTTCCTTTCCACCACGAGCATTTCTTACGAGTCCCGGGCGCTCCCTCGCCACAGCGCAGCCCAGCCCTGAGGGCACGGCGGGCGCCCNNGGGCTCCGCGGGGATGCCCAGCCCGGGAGCGAGGGGAAGGAGTCAGTGTGTGAGGGCGGCTGTTCGACACACAGGGCTCGGCTGAGGGGAAAAAGGAATAGTAGGGCTTGTGGTGCTGCAGTGAGGTGACTGAGGTATTTTGGAGGTGGTCTAGGTGTGGGGAGCAGGGCAGTGTGAGAAGGTGACGGACAGGGATGGAAGACCTGACGGGAATAGTGATATCGGGGTGATGGAGCCTGAAAAGTGGGGATTAAATTTGAGGGAAATGCATTGGAGGGAAAGCGTTTATA